>BQNB010138174.1:0-15191 GCA_026074375.1 Tanacetum coccineum | reverse complement strand
AATGCGTATAATGATCTTTTAAAAAGTTACTCACAACTTGAAAAACGTTGTATTTCTCTTAAATTGTCAATACAACTTAATCAAGAAATTTTTCAAAAGGACAAATCATGTGATAATCAAAATGCTCTTGAAATTCTAGAATATTTTAAAAATAACGATTTGAAAGCTCAGTTACAAGCTAAAGACATTACGATTAGTAAGTTGAAGGAACATATCAAATCTATGAGAGAAAATAACAAGGAAGAGAAAGTTAAACAAGATATGGATGAAATTGAGACCATAAACATTGAGTTGGAGCATAGTGTGGCCAAATTGCTTTCTGAAAAAGAGCATTTGCATAAAGAAATTAACCATTTGAAACAGATTTACAAGGATCAATTTAACTCAGTTAAAAGGACACGTGTTTACACAAAAGAACATAGTGAATCTTTGATTCTTCAATTAAACTCAAAATCTGTTGAAAATGCGGATTTAAAAGCTCAAATTCAAGACAAGGTTTTTGTGATTACATCATTAAAAAAACAATTTACGAAAACTTAAAGGAAAAGAAATTGTCGATAATGTTGTACAAATACCCATTGCCACCACTATTGCTCCATACATGTTTAAGTTCGACATAGAACCGCTTTCTCATAGACTTTGTTGGGAAATACAAGTCAAAAGGTCAAAGTACTGCTAAATGAAAAAGTCAAAGTACTGCCAGTCAAAGATCGAAGTACTGCCGTGGATATAGGAACTATAAAGTTTAAACGGTTGTTTTAGCATTTATCTTGTAACAGTTATTAGTGATAAGTATCAATTAGTGTTTATGATATACAAGGACTGTACATCTACTAGAGGTTATCCTTATGTTTATAAAAGGATCTCTAGGAAGATATTAGAATATAGAACAAACATAGAAAAACACGAAGTTAAGATTTATTAGTATTGTATTAGGGATCTGCAATTTAGGCAGATTCAAAAGGTTTATAAAAGAAATCGTTTGAGAAACTATTGTGTGTTCTTCTTAAGTACTGCCAACTAGATTCCGCATAGTTGACAGTATATCAGTGTTTCATTAAGGAATATCGATCCTACAAGTGGTATCAGAGCTTGTGAAGAGACTCTGACCTTGAAGAACTTTTAATCAATCGAAATCTTTCTAAACTCATAAAAGATGTCTGAAACAGAACCTATCCCTCCCACCTCGTCCGTTACTGCACTCAGAATCCCTATAATCAAGAAAGGTGAATATGACCTATGGTCCATGAAGATGCGACAGTATATCGCTATCACTGATCACATACTATGGGACATAATCACTAATGGAAACCAAACCACAACTGATCCTGCATCTCCCTCAGTGTCTGCTCCAAAGACTTCACTTGCTGCAAACGCAAGAAGAAACAATGAGAAAGCCCTTAATATACTGCTTTCTGCCATACCTGATAGACATCTTCTCAGTTTTCATGATGCTGTAGATGCAAGATCTTTATGGAAAGCCATAAAAGCAAGATTTGGAGGAAACGAAGCATCAAAGAAGATGCAAAAGAATCTGTTGAAACAACAATTTGAGACATTTACTATTGGATCTAGGGAAGAACTAGATTCAGCATATGAAAGGTTTCAGCATATTCTTAGCATGCTTGAATTACATGATGCTACGGTGTCCATTGAAGATGCAAATTTGAAGTTTCTAAGAAGCCTTCCATCTGTGTGGCATGTTGTGGCTACCATGATTCGGGGACAACCTGGATTAGATGAGTTAGACTTTGATGATCTCTACAACAACTTAAAGGTGTATGAGCATGAATTGAAGGGTGTCTCAAATTCAAACTCTCAAAACATTGCTTTTCTGTCAACAGAAGTCAAGGGCAGTACTTTGAACAAAGTACTGCTGAACCAGCACATATCCCAAAAGGATATACTCAAGCTATCTCGAGCAAGGTGCCAACTGCTCCCAACTGTGCTATGATTCTCATTCAGATGAAATCATATGTTCTTTCTTTTCTCAACAGAATCCTATGCCTACTACTCATGTGATGAAGACTGCTGTAATTGATGGAAGATTGCTATGGAAGAAATTGGACATCGATGGGCAGGGGCTATGATAACTGCAGACAAGAATAAGGACGTTTATGAGAAAAACAGAAGACCATTGACTCAAAACCAAGAATGGGATCACGTTTTACAAGTCATAGATTGAATGTTTTAATTGTTCAGAGTAGTTGAGGTCGACTTTGCAGAATTGGGGAAGTGCAGATAGATTTGCTAAATATCAGGAAAAACAACAGTGCAAAATGGTGTCAGGAAAAAAAGAGGATTGTGCGCTATTGGAGATCCAAACTCAAATGCCTTGGTAGCAACAAATACAGTGAAAGCAAAGTGTTGATGGACCAAGGAATTTGATGCTGTGAACCAGTGACATTTTGGGCAATTGATGGACACTGACTGCCTTGAAGACTGATGATCTGGAGCATGGAGATTGATGCGAACTATGCACTTTGGACAGTTGGACTTGGTGATTTTGACTTGTGGAGCAACACAGCTGATGAACACCAGTGTCTCTAGCTTTGATGGATACAAACTCAGAGGTTACCTACTGTTCTTAATGTAGTAAATCTTATAAAAGTTGCTTGAAATCTTTATCAAAACTGAAACAGATAATTTTCAAAAGGCTAGGACTGTAATTACTTGATATCTAAATGTAGCTTAAAGTTATTTTAGAAGTCATACTTAAAACATGATAAAGAATTTATATGCATGGGCGTGTGTTAAGTATGAACGATGGAAATATGACTTAAACGATGAGGGTTTGAAACTAGTAGAAAAACAAAGGAATTAGATCCAAGCCTTAGAGAGAGAGAGATAACTCAAGGTAAAACTTGGGAAAATGGGTTCAAATTGCTGTTGTTACTTCAAAAATGAAGTCCTAATCAAAAAAGATATTTGTCTGATAAAACATGTATAGGATTTGGAGTTGAATACAGTAGTAGTGAGGAAAATAACAATTCATCTGGGGATGAAACTTTGGTTGATCCTTTGTATGAAAATTTCAAAAGAGAAAAGGCATACAAAGCAGTACCTCCACCCACAGGTACAATTATTCCACCTAGGGCAAATGTCTCTTTTACTGGGATAGATGAACTAGCCATTAGGAATAAGGTTGTTAATCAAGAGAAAACAAAGACTAGTCAACCAGAAATTGATAGAAATAAAGTCATAATTAAAGATTGGGTTGATAGTGATGATGAAGAGACTGGATTTTCAGAGAAATTTCAAAGAAAAACGGGTTTTTTAACTCAAAAAAATAGTGAATACATCTTTTAAAAACAAGTTTGTTGAAACATCTTTTGAAAACAAGTCACCAAACAGTCAAAACAGTGTTGGTCAAGAATCTAGGACAAAGGGACTTGGGAACAAAGGGGGTAAATTATGTTTTGTATGTTACAGTCCTGATCACCTAATCAAAGATTGTAATCTACACGAAAGAACCTTCAAACAAACCCAAACTCATAAACCTAAGGGAACTCAGGGTTCAAGGGACACACAAGACCAGTATGGAAACAACATCAATGGGGTAGAAAACCTGTAACTTCTCAGGAAACTCTAGGTACCCTCACCAAAAGAGGTCTTTTACCCCATCAGCAGTGCTTACAAGGGAAGGGTTGAAAAGTACTGCTAGACCAAAAATGACACGAACAGTACCTTCAAAAAGTACTGCTAACGTATTTTATCAAGGTACTGCTAGACCTAGACTACCACACGCAGTACTTTCAAAAAGTACTGATAGACCTTATTATCCACGGATGGATAATATAAGACCTAGAACCTCAAGTTTTTCACCATCATCAAGGTCTTCTACCTCAAGGACTCCTTACAGATCACAAAGACCCAAGAAAATTATGAAGTCTATCTGGGTTAAGAAAGGAAGTACTGTTGGATCTCAAGCAGTACTTCCACAAAAAGTAAGAGTCAAAGGGGGTGTCATGATAAATCCAAAAACAAATACTTGGAGACAAAAAGGGAACTTCTAGATTCTGTGAATAGGGAGAATGGAATCTTACAAACTCAAGCAATTTGATATGTTAACTCAATTTGGGGTATTATCCAAGTCAAGTTAGGACTTGGGTCCCTAAAAGAGTTCTTAATTCTTTAAAATTGTTGTTCAGGTCAATCCAAAGAAGATCTCAAGGATTATTGTATAATTGACAGTGATGCTCTGGAAGCATAAAGGAGACAAGAACAACTGTCTGACTTTTTAAAGAATTCAAAGGTGTGTTATGTGGCTTTTGGAAATTGATCTAAAGGAGGAAGATTGGGCAAAGGATACCATCAAGAAATCTGCATAGACTTTTGAGAAGTCAGCTTTGTTGGGGGGGGAGGAGCACGCTCTCTCGCTTCAATGCTGCCCGTTCTGTTTTCTCCAAATCTATGAATAAGGAAGCACCAATGTCCTCTGTATGTATGGAGTGTCTTATCAGCTACTCCGCAAAATTTCAAGTTGTATTAAGTGTAAGATTGTGGTGATAGTACGAGCTCCTTGACAAGAATGATGTATACAGTCTGGATCTGAAGGGAATATTATTACTTATCTAGAGGAGTAACTTGTTTGGTTGCAAAGGCAACAAAGGATGAAGCTGTCTTATGGCACAGAAGATTGGGGCATGTAAACTTCAAGAATATTAACAAGTTGGTTCAAGGCAATCTGGTTAGAGGTTTACCTTCCAAGACATTCAAGCTTGATCATTCATGTCTGGCATGTAGGAAGGGTAAACAGCACAGGGCTTCTTGCAAAAAGATTGAAGAAAGAGAACAGACAGAGAACCTTTAGGAATTGCTCCATAAGTGGATCTATGGACTGTTTTTTGTAGAGTGTGGTTAACAGGAAAAGTACTGTTTGGTGGTCAATGGATGGACTGTAGTAAATTCAGTTGGGTGTTTTTCTTGGCTACAAGATGAGACATATGTGAAGCTTAATGTTTGAGTGTGGGTTTAGAAAAACCAATACCTCAAGACATAAAGTGAAGACCATCAGGTGTGACCATGGAACAGAGTTCAAGAATCAACTAATGAATGAGTTTTGTGCCAAGAAGGGAATCAAGAGGGAATATAGTATTGCAAGGACTCCACAGCAAAATGGTGTTGCAGAACGAAAGAATAGGACTCTCATTGAAGCAGCTAGAACTATGCTAGCAGATTCTCTTTTACCTATTCAATTTTGGGTGAAGCGTCAATGAGCTACTTGTTATGGCTTAACTGAGTTTTGGTGACTAAACCTCAATGAGACTCCTTATGAAAATCTTTGATGGGCAGATCTCCTAACATCACGTTTCATGAAAACCTTTTGGATGTTCTCATGACTTACTTAATACCTAGATCACTGCCTTGGGTAAGTTTGTTGTGGCAACGTCCCAGAAAGAAAGGTATCTGTGGGGATACTCTAATAGCAGCAAAGGCTATAGAGTCTATGACAGTGGTAAAACAAGAAAAGTTCAAGACTGTCTTCATGTAGACTTTCTTGAGAATCAGGAAAATCAAAAAGGAAAAGGTCCTGATTGGATGTTTGATCTTGAACTTCTAACTCCTTCAATGAATTACATTCCTGTAAGGAAAGAGAACTATGCTGCTTCAGAAGGAAATGTATCAACTCATGATGATGTTGAAGATTTGGATGACCAGCAGTTCATTGTTCATGGTCCAAGCATTCATGCAGCTCAGCCTATGCATTCAGAGGAACGTACTGCTGACAAAGAAGTTTCATTATCCTCTGACGAACAAGCTCTACATGATGAGCTTGTGAATTTGATGCATCAAGAATCTCTTGCTAAACTTCATCATGATGCTCAAAGGACCGCTTTTGAAGAAGAAAAGAAGAGAATTGCACTTGCAAAGGAAAAAGAATGTGCCAACAGTACTTTCACTCTAAGTACTGCTAAAACACCTCCTCAAAGTACTGGTAATACACCTACAGATTCTGATGATGATGTTCCAAAAGATGGTGTTTTCTCTACAAACTCTTTTGATGATGAACATACTGACACTGAGGAAGATGGGGCGCCTTGGATTACAACAAAGGATCACACTAGATGTAAGCTCTACTCCTACAACACCGAATTCATAAGATTCATCCTCAAAGTCAGATTATTGGCAAAAGTACTGCTGGGGTTCAAACACGAAGAAAGCTTAAAGAAAGTACTTCTAACCAACATCAAGCATTGCTGTCCTTTATATACAAGCAAAACAGAACTAACCATAAAGATCAGCAGACATGCTTGTTTGCTTGTTTCCTATCTCAAGAGGAACCCAAGAAAGTCTCTCAAGCTTTATCAGATGAAAGTTGGGTTGAAGCGATGCAAGAAGAACTGCTTCAATTCAAGCTACAAGATGTATGGGTCTTATGTGACTTACCAGATGGCAAGAGAGTGATTGGTACTAAATGGGTTTTTAGAAACAACAAGAAGAGCATATGAAACGACTTGTCGGTTCCATTTATTAAGAATAAATCACGACTGGTTGCACAAGGGTACAGACAAGAGGAAGGTGTAGATTATGATGAAGTGTTTGCACCAGTTGCCAGAATTGAAGCAATCAGACTCTTTTTTTTTGGCTGCATTTTATGGGCTTTTAGTCTAGATGGATGTCAAAAGTGCATTCTTATATGGCAACATCACAGAAGAAGTGTATGTCAAACAGCCTCCAGGTTTTGAGGATCCTTCACATCCAAACAAGGTCTACAGAGTTGTCAAGGCACTTTATGGCCTACATCAAGCCCCAAGAGCATGGTATGAAAGACTTTCCACTTTTCTTTTGAAACATGGCTATAGGAGAGGGGCTATTGATAAAACGTGTTTATTAAGAAGGATAGAAGAGATATCATGTTGGTACAGGTATATGTAGATGATATTATCTTTGGATCTACCAAGTCTTCTATGGTGAAGGATTTTGAAGATCTTATGCAAAAGGAATTCAAGATGAGTTCAATGGGTGAACTCACTTTCTTTTTGGGGCTTCAAGTCAAGCAAACTTCTGCTGGTAT
Source organism: Tanacetum coccineum (assembly GCA_026074375.1). Lineage (NCBI taxonomy): Eukaryota > Viridiplantae > Streptophyta > Magnoliopsida > Asterales > Asteraceae > Tanacetum > Tanacetum coccineum. The sequence goes on along the minus strand of BQNB010138174.1, from coordinate 8,173 downwards.
TTTTCTAAGTCAAGACAAATATGTGAAAGACATTCTCAACAAATTTGACTTTAGAACCATTAAGCCGAATCCCCCATTGGAAGCTATAATCTCTAGCGAAAAGACGAATAAAGAGGTTGGAAGATGTTGATGTACATCTTTATAGGTCTATGATTGGGTGTCTCATGTACTTAACTGCTTCAAGACAGACATAATGTTTGATGTTTATCTTTTCTGTGTGCAAGGTTCAAGTCACTCCCAAAGGTTTCTCACTGCAAGCTGTCAAAGGATCTTTAGGTACATCAATACATCAACCAAATTGGGTCCTATGGTATCCTAAGGATTTCCTTTTCATTAGAGCTTTTTCAGTAGTTGACTATGCTCGGGGACAATATGATAGACGAGTCCACTTCAGGAGGATGTCAATTCGTGGAAGGGAGACTGGTCTCTGGCTATGAAGAAGAAACAACAATTTGTTGCTTATATCATTCTACAAGGCGGAATATGTAGCAGCTGCAATGTTGTTGTGCTCTGGTTCTTTGGTTTGCAAAATCATCTACTTGATTTGGATTTAACTTCATGAATACTGAAATTCCATAGACAATGAGAGAACCATATTGCATTGTTAAAGAATCCTGTTTTTCACTCCAAGACCAAGCATATCTCTGATTCGACTTCACTTTATTCGAGATTGTTATGAGCAGGGATCATTAATGGGTTCAAGGTTCATACTGATTGACAAATGTATGCAAATTTACCTCACCAAAGGCTTTGACTTGGCCCAAGATTTAACTTTGTGTGGTATAACTATCGGGATGATGAACCATAGCTCATTTGAGAGGGAGGATCACATGTAAAAGCTACTGGTGTACAGTAAAGTACTGTTTTGGTTAGAAAAGATCTTTGGAAGCTCTATCGCTTCATTTGAGGGGAGGATATGCATGATTGTTCAGTGTTTTGATGATTTGAAGAGATATTTTGCAAAATTGCAGGGTTGTGATGGACAAACTTGCGTTGGAAATCTTTTTATGTTGAAAGTACTGCTTAGCCAGCTCAAAGTACTGCTCGTCTTAGAAAGTACTGCTTAGACAACTAAGTACTGTTCTAACGTTCGGTCAACGGTCAAACATACGTTTTTGCGTTAAAAATGTATTTACAATGGTAACTTTCTAGTTATCCAACGCAACCCTAATAAATAAAAACAAATAAAAAAAAAAAAAAAAACAAAAAAAAAAAACAAAAAAAAAAAAAAAAAAAAAAAAAAAAAAAAATAAATACTCAACTGAATTGCATTTTTCTCTCATTTTATCTCTTTTCATTCACAAATTTTTAATTCCAACCTCCGACGCACATCAATTTCTTTTCAAATGGCAAATATTCGCACTTGTAACAAACACAACATGATTGCTTGTGTGGAGAAGACGGCGCAGAATGCTGATTTTTATCAAATCATCGATTATCTAACTGGATGCTCAATTAACTACTCGTTGTTAGTTGATCCTGATCTAATCGGTCCATGGCTTCAACAATTTTGGACTACTGCTTCTCTCAGGGTGATCAATGATGTACCTCATATTCGCGCCATGGTTGCTGGCAAAAAGATTTTGATCTCTGAAGAAACCATTCGAGCTGATCTACTCTTTGATGATGCAAATGGTGTTGATTGCTTTCCTAAACAAGTTCTTTGGGACTCGCTCAGAGATATTGGCTATGAGGGTAATTTAGCACAACTTACTTTCTCTAAACCTTTATTTAGCCCACAGTGGAAGTATTTAGTTCATGTATTACTTCACTGTCTTAGTCCTAAGAGTACCTCATGGGAGCAATTTGGAACCAACATCGCCTCTGCCCTAGTAGGATTAGCAACGAATCAGAAGTTCAATTTTTCTTTGATGATAATGAATGGAATGCTAGGACATATTTCCAATGGTACACCTTTTCTTATGTATCCTAGGTTCATTCAACTGTTCTTGAACAAGCAATTAGAGGGAGTAGCCAGACCTCAGGATTTTATACCATCAGTTACTCTTCCCTCTAAGGTCTTCACTTTTATGAGGAAGCATAGTCCTAAGTTCTCATGTAGGATTACACCCTTGACTCCACCTATGTTAGAGGTCGTCACAGCATTAGCAGCAGAAGAAGCACATAGTGAGAGCACTCATTCTAGGGCTGAAACTACTCCAAGGGATGCTCAAGGAACCCCTTCTCAAAGTGCTGCTCAAGCTAGTATTAGTACTGCTCAAGGTACTGCTGACACTCAAGGTACTGCTCAAGCTCAAGGTACTGATGAAGTTCAAGGTACCAATATAGCTCAAGGTGCCAACTTGCTAATCCAACAACTCCCTGATTATATCTCCCATTTAGAGGCGTCTCAAACATCTGGAGGATGTTGAGGGACTTTTGGGATCTCTATTCTTTTAACAGGGAAGTTACGGAGCTCAAGAAGCAAACTCTTCTCAAGCCAAAACAAAATTCTTCAAGCTGACGCCAAACTCAGAAACGTTTCCAAATTCGTACAGCCAGTTGGTCAAAACATTCACGCCTTATGGGCGAAAGTCAGAATCTTAGAAAAGAAGAAAGGGCAAAGGAAAGAAACATAGAAGAAAGTGTCTTCAGTCCAAATCTGGGAGGAATATGGACGAATGGTACTTTGCTTCTGTAAGAGCACTATGTTCACGATGATTATACGCTGATCTTTCGCTTTGAAGATGTTGTTGATAAAGATGCTGCTGTTACTCCTGACTTGGAAAGAAAAAGTGATGAAACTGAAGAAATCAATGTTGAGGAGAAAGAGGCTTCTAATGTAAAGAGTGGAGACACTGAAGAATTGGATTTGGAGACTTTTCAAAAGTTACGGCTAGACAGAGTACTGTTACTACAAGGACCCCTAAATTTTGATAGTTGAAGCAGGGGTCCTTCAAGCCCAAATCCCTCTAATACTCAGATTTTAGAGCCTGAAAAGAACAGCTCAAAGTTGATGAAAAAACAGTTTCTTGTGATATCCCTAGAACTCCAAGAGGTTTCAGCTTCCAGGTCCCATACGTCTCAACCTCCAACCTCAAACAACCATCTCAAGCTACTGACCCGAAAGATAAGGCAAAGGGTTCTTGTAGAAGACCAAAAAAGAAGAAATTAAACTCTTCAACAAATCAGGGCTTTGAGATTACAAATGATGAGGAGGTTGCAGAAGATTCAAGCTGAATGGGATGCGAAGATAGAAAGGAAAAGGTTGGAAGAATTGAAGAAAGCAAGCCAAAGACTACCTTATTGCTCAAGAAAGCCAATCAGATGATTGAATTCTTTAAAGGTCAAGGATACAAGAATTTGCATAAAACTTAAGTATCCACTGATGAAGGAATTGTATGGACAAGTTCAAGAAATCTATTAAGACTCCTTTCAAAGATTTTTATTCCCAATGGACTCAGAGCGGAGAAAGCAAGGGAGATGTTGAAAGAAAGGAGAAGCATAAAATACTCTTAAGGAAAGGAAAAGCTACAATTCTGAAGAACAGCCGTCAAAGCAGTTTAAGTTGAGGACCATAGACAGTTGATGAGATTAGGAACTATTTTTAGGATTGTAAGATTTTGGAAAAGAGTGCACAATATAAAGGAGTCACTAGAAGGAAATCTCTATGATTACAGATCCAGGATTATTGATTCAACCTGATGGCGGGTGTATCTCATTATTCACAGAGCGAATAATCATTTCAGGGCTTTTGACACTTTGTGGGAGATACTACATATCTTGGATAGACAGGATTTACAACACCTATATCGGGTTGTTCAAAGCTATTATGAGCACATTCCTCCAACTGGTTTAGGTTTGATACTTCTAGGTGATCTTACAACTATTTGGGATACACCTGAAACAAGTGATGATGACTTCTGGAAGAACCAAGAAGATTGGGAAATCATAAGGTGGAGACTTAATGAATCTTCAGGAGTGCATACACTAGAGTTAGAGGATGGCACTATGATTCATATGCTGGCTGAGAGAAGATATCCTCTATCTAGAGAGTTGATGATAAGGATGCTGGATCATGGAATGGAAGTTGAATAGATGAAAGTGAAGTAGCCATTACTTTGATACATCTGTTCATTTTGTAGGACAACTGAAGATGAGTGACAATTCTTAAAACAACTGGTTATGATTTATCAAAAATTTTCCTTGTTATATATATTTATGTTGATAAAAGATTAAACTGTGAACAAGCTATTACTTATGATTCAAAGTACTGATTAGTTTAAAAACAAACCGTACCCTTGTTGCAAGTACTGTTTGTTAATAAGGTTCTTTTTGAATTTTGTGAAGATTTGGTGTGCAATAAAGGTGTAGGAACAAATATTTGAAAATCAAACGGTTTTAAGGGGATTGAAGTGTTGGTTAACCACCAACTAGCAATTGGTAATCAATTTACATATCTCACAGACTATAAGAATTGATAGTCAAATCAAACATTTTGGAAAGACATTCTCAGATTGTGTTTCTTTTTGATGGATCCCCCCCCCCCTTTTTTTTTTGTGTTGTTGGGATATTGGTGGATTTTGGGTGACTATTTACCAAAAATTGTTGGTGATCAATACACCATGGTATTACAGGGAATTATTGGCTACCCAAAGCAAACGGCTTTTTGGTAAAGAGAACTCAAATCCGTTGCTAGGACTTTTAATAGTTTGCTCTCAAAACTATATCGGTCTCAACTCACCAATGTTTTATTCTGGAGAGTTGACTAGTACTGAGCAAACGGCTAAGGTAAAGACTTATCAAATCCGTTTATGGTTGTAATGACTTACCTAAAGTCATATAGTATTCAACACACTATGATTAATGTTCTGAGTGTTGAAGTGGTTTTCAGTTTACCATGGATTATTACCTTTTCTAGGTACCAAAGAACTGACTAGCCCAAGAGTAAATGGCTACTTGGTAAAGGCTCATAAAAACCATTTACGTTGCTGAGAAGACACGTTGCTGAGAAGAACAATCTGTTTGATGCTAAGACAAAGAGAAGTATTTATGTTTATAACAAGGGGTTATATTTCAAGATACTCAAACAGATTGTGTACAAGATACTGCTCAAAGGATGAAGCTTAAAGACTAAAAGCTTCGTAATGCTTTAATGACAAGACAGACTGATGCTGAACAAAGAAGACCAACTATCAAGAAACTTGAAGTCAAGCAAGTAGAATTCAAGTTAGGGGAGGATTGTTGGGACATACAAGACAGAAGGTCAAAGTACTGCTAAACAAAAGGTCAAAGTACTGCTAAGTCGAAGATCAAAGTACTGACTTCTAAGTGTGGAAAAGTCAACGTACTGCCGTGGATAAAGGAATCTTAAAGGATTATCATTTAAACGGTTATGTTAAGTAATTATCTTGTAAACAGTTATTTTAATGATTAGTATTGATTAGTGTTTATGTCATACAAGGACTGTACATCTACTAGAGGTTATCCTTATGTTTATAAAAGGATTTCTAGGAAGATACATTAGAATGACACGAATTAATTAGTATTGTCATTAGGGATCTGCAATTAGGCAGATTCAAAAGGTTTATAATACAAATCGTTTGATTAATCTTTGTTGTGTTCTTCTTAGTACTGCCAACTAGATTCCGCATAGTTGACAGAACCAACGGCTTGCGGCTCCAGTTAAGGACATAGGGAATACTCTAAGCATCACTTGGTCTATAGTAATATTTGGAATGTGGAATAGATCGACGATCTCAAAAACTTTCTTAATGTGTTCGTTCGCATCTTCAAGATCTGAACCGCTGAAGGTGTTGGTACGTAGTTCTTTGAGAAATTAGCCTTTTAGTTCAAAATTATCCTTGTCCTCGATCTTAGGCCTAGCAACTCCCGATCTATAGTCGGCTCGAGTTTTGCTCATGTTTTGTTCCATAATTTCCGCCATTGTTTCCGCAACTTCTTCCTCCGAATATTCTTCTTGGTCAGAAAATAGATCGAAATCAGGCGATCTTACTTTGTCAAGACTTAGTGTCTTGAAGTGCTTCCTGGATGATCAAAATTCTTGTTTCGGATCCTTCAAAGGTGTAAATAGTTCCTTAGTTGAACTTCTTGTCATGCACTACCTGAAACAAGGGATGAACAATCAGTAGGATGGGCTCAGAAGAAAGAAAACACAAATATATAGAATCGAATGTGGAAAGCTACTGTTACTGTTTCAAATGATCAATATGCCGTATTCAGTAGAAGTGAATATGCTATATTAATCAGTTGAATAAATACGCTGTATTGGATAGAAAGTTAGATACGCCGTATCCGATGGAAGTGGATACGCCGTATCGAGTTATCTACCAGAACATTGTATTACAAAAAAAAATAGATTAAACACACATATATACAAGAAAACAATTAAACTAACAAATATACAAAATTTACAGAGAATACAATAATATACAATAATCTAATTTACACTACTCCTAAGAGTTAGATCTAATCTAATAACCAAAATATAAAATAAAAATCAAGATTAAATTTCACTCTCCAGCAACGGCGCCAAAAACTTAATGTGTCGTTATGTGGTATTTATTTATGAAAGTTTAAGTTTTAAATTTATATTTTGCCGACTTAACCAAAAACAACACTTTAACAGGCAGTGTACCCGGTCGGTGGTAGTTTCGTAGTAAGTAGGGTGTCGAAAACTTGAAGCGAGGTTAAATCTCTTAATTTATTAATATTTTGGTTATTTAATCTAAGTTAATTCTAGTCTAAGTCAAACCTATGCTAATTCTATGTTAGTTATAATTCTAATCCTAATAATTGAAGGGGGTTTTTAGCCTGAGAGACTGGCACGGGTTGGTGGTAACTACAATTAATTCAAGACACTTTAACCCACGCAAGCAAATTAACAGAAGATAAAAGAGCGGTCAAGCCTTATGATAGAAAACTGTATTAGCCATCATTAATCTGATTAGAAGTTGGTTTGTTTATTTAGTGCAATGATTACTTATCTCGAGGTGGCATATCATTCTTAAGACTTAGGCGGGACTTCTTCCTAAGACCTAGACACATTAATTCTGTCACAATTAAAGCATCCGCATAAAGCATCCTTATTTGCTGATTATAATCTATCTTAGGGATTAAAGCAATGGTGATCTTGTTAAACCCTAGCTCATAGAGACTTTACCCACTTACTGCTTAACGGCGATTTATACACTAGTAGTCCACTAACCAAGTCTTTACCAATTAATTAGAACGTACTCGTTGATCCCAAGGGTCACCTACCGGTCCAACTAAGCTCACAATCTAAAGGCAAAGATAGGTCGTTAATTGTGATCCTATTGGTCTAGATGTATAAATTACTATATGGAGAGCTATCCCGGCATCTAGATTACTTGGTCCGTATCACTAGATCCAGTTGAATGATAGGTCGCATATTAAAGCACATAAACAAGTATAAATTGATAAACATAAACAAGCATACAACGATAAATTAAGCAATTGAGATATAAACAAAACCAAACATTCAGATCTTCATAATAATGGCTAATACCCAAAGGTATTAGCCTTCAAACATCATAATTAATACAAGAGTAATGGTCTAGCCAAGGTAAACTAACCGAGTTAACGAATGATACCAAAAACTGAATGATTACAAAAGTAATAAAAATTACATGTTGTCTCCTATGGATTGGAATGCGTTGCAAGACCTCTTCTACTCTTTTTCTCCTTTGAAAATCGACTTTTGTAGTTTAGGTATCGAAAATATGATTTAGCACACTTAAAACTCGTTTTTGAGTTTTCTATTTATAGGGAATGAAGTCGGTGCGATACAGCGTATCGAATGGGTTCGATACGGCGTATCAGGAGTTTCTTGGAGTAGGGACCATGTTTGATATCTTCCATAATATTCACCTTCTATATCTTCAATATGGCGTATTGGTCTTCTCTGGATACGGCGTATTGGTTGTCAGAACAGTAATCTTCAAAATATCTTCGTTTAAGCTTCGGAATGCGTGCCTTTTAATAATATTTACCAAGTATTCCGTAATTACAGCAATTCTCATATACAAATGATTAAGTAACAATTCTTTGCAATAATTATACAAAATGGGTTAATTACATGGGATAAATGATGCTATAAAATAGACGTTATTTGATGTCATCAATACTACTTCACTTAATATGGTTTGTGAAGTATTTTGCATATGTTAGAAGAATTGTTGTTGATTCCTTG
>BQNB010138173.1:2973-15305 GCA_026074375.1 Tanacetum coccineum | reverse complement strand
TAATTACATAACTAGGCCAGCACTTTAAGTGCTTAGCCACTTATGGTAACGGAAACACAGTAAGAGATAGAAGAAATAATATATTGAAAACTCATAATTCTTACAGGATTCGTATTTTGAACGATTAAATACAACAAGTAAGTAAAGTATGATCTCCCTTGGACTCCAGGTGGAATTCTTCAAAGGTTGGATGCCTTTGTCGCCTCTCCAATTGGCTGTGGAGGAAGTGATATCGGATTAGCTTGAATGAGGCCTCTATTTATAGATATCGAACCTGTTACGGCGTAACCAATAAATGTGTTACGTCGTAACCATCATACACGACATTCCATATATAAGCAGTTGTTACGGCATAACCAGATATGGTGTTATGTCGTAACCTTCATATAACTTCCATATGTACGTGATCTTCATTCCATATTTTTGGATCTTCATGGTTACGACGTAACTAGATAAGGTGTTACGCCGTAACGATAACTTTGATGAGATTTCCTTCTAAATATAGGGTTACAGCGTAACTAGATATGGTGTTACGCTTTAAATTATTCCTTGATCTTTGTACTTGCTTAATTTATGTTACGGCGTAACCATTTTTGGTGTTATGCCGTAACATTCTTTAAAATTTACACTTTAAGTCCTTTTGCCCTTGTTTCTTGTCACTTTCTTGCATTTCACCTGAAAACTACAAAACAATAGAAAATATCTCATTTTTGAGTGTTAGTGAAACATTTACAGGTATTTTAGAGGGTATTTTGCCCCCAAAAAGTATTAAATATTTGATGTTATCAGCACGAAACCACAAATGGTTTTGGTGTTAGTGTTGCATTGTACGAACCAAGGATGAGAGGGGAGAACAAATTTAGGTTTTAATAATTATGCACTAAATAAATCAAACCCTTTGATTTTTATATATATATAGTGTTAGGATTCTTAATCTTATTAGGAAACTAACTCTATTTAATTATCTCTTAATAATCTAAATATATTTAATTATCTTATAAATAAATGTATTTTCCTAATTGGAATATATTTAAATTATCATAATGTCACACTCCGCTAAAGCGGAAACACAAGGTGTGACAGCTCCAATCTCAAAACATAAGACTATAAACAACACCAGACATGATTGAGATTAAAAGGAATTATCTGAATTGTTTAAAATAAGTTCACAAAGATAAGGTAATTGTTTTGAAACACATTCGAACAAATGATATAAATTTTAAAAGCACCCATGCAAATGCCTTTATAAACTTCCCACTACTGATCACCTGAAAAACATGAATAAAACGAGTCAACTCCGAAAATAGTTGGTGAGTATACATGTTTTATATAATAGAGAAGTATATTTTTAAACAAGCATTAGAAAATCCGTTTGGTTGTATGAATTGCAAAAGGGTTTATTAGTATGTTTAACCGTTAATGCTAGTAGCCACCACTTAAATCGAATAAGAATTACTACCTGATTTCCTCCCATGTCCTACGCATCAGGCATGAGTGAGTTAGGTAATATGAACTCCTGAGTTCGGTATTCCAGAGGAGCAACGAAATTATACCTTATCCTAAATCACGCTATCCATAATTATCTTACGGCCCTTCCACATAAGGGGAGGGGGTTAATAAGTAATTCCGGGTTTTTGAATATCAACTAAGCATCTAACATAGCATACTTACCATATTGCAAAAGAAATCAAAGCGTAAATTCAGATGTTTAAAACATTCATAAGTTTACAACTAATTTAGTAAAAGTGTAATTCATGCATTTCACACCAAAATGTAAAAACAGTAAAAAGGGGACTGTGAAAACTCACCTTAACGAGAATAAGCGCATTACACTGAAAATGACACAATGAGACAACTACCACGACTCCTAGGCAACCTCAGGAACGAACACCTTCTAGACCTCGACCTAGGGCATGTAAAATAATTATTAATAACCTTACGATATGCTCGGACACTAAAAATGACAACTAGTTTAGTCACTCATTTAGACTTGTCAAAATATGACACTTCTTAGTAAAAACACGCATATAGACCAAAATGCTCGTTTACCCTACATGTCTACCGACAAACCTTAAGATCACAAGGACTCAGAAATTCTTCCTTCACTTGAGTAGAACATTGGATCGGTCCATGGTAATTCAAGACATGTATAAGTCAAATATACTCCAAAATCACATAAAATCATAGAACTACAAAATGACCAAATCTGTACCGATTTTAGGGTCACTTTAGGTGACCATTTTACCAAGGACAAAGATGAATCAGACCAAATCCTTTTCACATCTTAAAATACAGTATCTTAAAAGTGTTCATAAATTTTTAGAGATTTTATACACCCCTTTAACCCATGCATAAAGGTTGTAAAAAAAGATCACATCAATTTTGGAAAGTTGATGGACCAGTCCATGCATGTCAATAATCAGAGGGTCTAGATCATTGATTTAGGTTCTAGGTCTCTGAAACTTAATTTAACACACAAATTTATTCCAAAAATGAATTTCAAATCCTAACATGCATTCATGAGTGAGATATGAGCTTAACAAGTGACATAAATAAATTTATGCATGAAAGACAGTTTAACACCTCAACTTGTGATGGCTTTTTGGGAAAACAAAACTTTATACCAATAAGTGAGACCATACAATAATAAAATACAAAACATATATCTATCACTGAGAGTTGGAATCAAGTGATTTCATGGACCTGGATCCATCTAACTTTCCAAACATATGATGTGAATCTTTTTTCACCTTTATGCATGGGTTTAAAAGGGGGTGCTATAAAAACTATAAAAAAATTTATGAAACACTTTTAATATACTGTATTTTAAGATGTTAATTAGGATTGGTCTGAATTCATCTTTGTCCTTAGTCCAAAATGATCACTCTACAACAGTGAAGGAGCCCTAAAATCGAGTACAGATTGGTCATTTTGTAGTTCAAGCGCATTTTTTCATGTGATTATCTTGAAGTAGTGGATGTAGACTTCGAATAACATGCGCTTGATACTTACCATGACCGGAATTCCAATTGATTCTACTCAAGTTGAAGGAATAATTCCTGCAGATCATATGCTAGATTGCTTAAGCGTTTGTCCGGTAGATCATAGTACGGGTAAATCGAGCATACTTTGCGGTCCCTATACTAATACGTGTTTTTTTTACTAAGAGTGGTCATATCTTTGTCAAGTCTAATTGAAGTTGACTAATAACTAGTTGTCATTTGTAGTGTCCAGCATATCCGTATGGTTGTATAATAATTATTTTACATGGCCCTAGTCCTAGCGTCTCAGAAGGTGTATCGAGTTTCCATGAGAGTTCTTCCTTATGAGTCTTGTATAGTTGTCTGCATGTGGTCATTTTTCAGTTAATGAGCGCGCTTAGCTATCGATTTAAAGTGAGTATTGTCACAGTCCCCTTTTTACTGTTTTTTTACATTCTTGGTGTGAAAATGGCACATCGAATTACACTTTCACATAAATTCTAGTTGAAAACAACATAGGTTGTTTAGTTCTTAAACATCTGAATTGACGCTTTGATTTCTCTTGCAATATGAAGTAAAGTATGCTATGTTAGTAAGATGCCTTAGATTGAATATTCAAAATTCCGATATGTAACGTTTCAACCAATCCCCTTTGTGGGGGAAAGGGCACGTATTGATATTGAGTGGTATTAGCGGAATTTTTAGAATAAGATAATTTCGTTTCCTCCTCCTGGAATACGAACTCAGGAGTTTCATTATTAACCCTAACTCACTCTATGGACGCTGGACGTGCTGGGAGAAATCAGCGTAGTAATTCTTGATTCTGATTTAATATGGTGCGCTACATCACCGCATTCAACTGGTTTAAAACAATACTTAAAAATAGAACGCCTTTTAGCAAATTTCATACAACCTAACGGTCATTTTCATCTGATTGAGGGTATTAAAAATATTACTTTCATCTATTATAGTAAAACTGGATACTCACCAACTTTATCTTCTTGGAGGTCGACTCGTGTTTTTTGTCATGGTTTGGCAGGAGATCAGTAGTGGGTAATAGTGCTGATTAAGGCAGATGAGCATGGGTGCTTTAAAAAATCTATAGTCAGTTGTCGAATAGTGTTTCAAAACAAAACACTTAATCTTGTGAATACTTATTTTAAACAATATAAGATAATTCCTTTGTTGATGACAATATAGGTGGGTGGGAGGGGGGAGGGGCCTTGGGGTGGGGGTGGCGCGGATAGAGAGATGTAAGAGGGGGGAGAAAGAGTTGTTGGGAGGGGGGTTGGGGGGTATGGTGTGTTGGTTGTGGAGGAATTGTGTGTTGGGGTATGATGGTTTGTGTTGGGGGGGAGGGGGGGGTGGTGGTGGGGGGGAGGGGGGGGTGGGGGAATAAGTGGTTGGAGGGGAGGAGGGGGGGGGGGGGGGGTCATGAGGGGAGGGGGGGGGGGGGGGGGGTCGTGTGGGTGGGTGATGGGGGTTGTGCGGGCAGGGTTGTTGGGAGAGGAGAGTGGGGGATGTGTGGGGGCGGGGAGGGCGGGTGGGGGGGGGGGGGTGGGGAGGGGGCGTGGGGGGTGGAGGGAGTGGCGGAGGTGTGTGGTGGCGGTGTGGGGGTGGGTGGGTTTGGGTGGGGGTGGGTGGTTGGGGTAGTGGGTGGTGGCGGGTGGGGGGGGTGTATGGGTGGGAGGTGTGGTGGCCTAGAGTGCAAGGTTGATATGATGGTGGCCTGAGTTTCTGTGAGAACTTAATATGAACCACACAAATTTATTCCAAAAATAAGAGGAGAGATTTCAAATCCCAACAGCATTCACGAGTGAGATATGAAGCATAACAAGTGAACATAAATAGGCGATGTATGAATGAGAAACGATTTTAGAACGAGCCGGGGAGCGAACGAGAGTGGCGAGGTCAGGTTTGGAGGAAAACAAAACGGGCTTGTAATAGGCCAAAAATGCGTACCATACAATAGGATAGCCGGACAGCGCAGCGGACACGCGGAGTTCTGAACGACAGAGATTTGGAATCAAGTGAAGGTCATACGGAAGAAATGAGGACGGTGAGGGGATGAGGTGTTCAAAGGGATAGGAGTGAGCGCGCGCGAACAGTAGAGCTCTACGAAAGTATAGTGCATGGAACCAGGCCTTGAGCATGTGCGAGCAGATGAGTTGGGGCATACGCTATCACTGAGAGTTGGAATCAAGTGATTTCATAAAGAAATGAACGGGTTATGAGTGTTCAAAGTTAGGTGACAAAAACTTACCTAAAAAGATAGCATGTACACCTTGACTTGTAACTAGTGTTTGGATAACCAAAACTCTATGTTTTTCCTTGACATCACTAAGGTTTGAAAGATACATAAAAGATCTTGATCCTTGGAAAAATAATCTCACTTGAGGATATAAAAATGAGGGAGTTATGGCCTTCTAAAGTCGACCAAAATATTGAGACGAAATCTGTCTCAACACTCTTACTCATCTTAAGTGATTTTCTTGCAACTAAAACATGCAAAAACTATTGTACAATACCAAAGACCTTTTTAACCATGTTTTAAATTTTTTTAAAAGACTCTAGATAAGTAGTTTAAAGATCAAAAAGCCTATTTGCTTGCATGTTTATAAAAAAGTACATAAAATGACTAAAAAGAGAGTTTTTGGTGCAAGAATGGACACAAGTCGTCTTGCATCAATATACTACCTTTATGGATTGGTTTTCTTGATATTAAGGGGTTTGTTACTTAGTTTAGGGAGGGTTTTAACAAGGTTTCTTGATAGGGTTTTATGGATGAAAGTGGTAGAAGATTTGTTCGGAGTTTGCAAGGAGTATATTGGTGGTGTTCTTGGTGTTTTTAGCTAACTTTTGGGTGGTTGTATGGTGGTGAGGGGATAACGTTTTTAGGAGACAAAAAGGGAGAGGAGTGTGTGAAAATAAAGGAAAAGTGAAGAGAAGTTGAGTGTTTGTGAGTGGTAAAGTGTGGAGGTGAAATAAAATGAAATGACGGTGTTTTTATTGAAAAGAAGAAGTGTGTGTTTCTGGATATAGTAGGCCAGCTTCAAAAAGGGGAAGGGGGATTATTAATTTTTTGTTAAATGTTGTGTATATTTAAATGTAAGTATTACACAAAAAGGTTAAGGTAAAAACGTAAATGTTAAAATGCGAACGTGAGTTGTCGGGTGAATGTAAAAGATGTGAAATGTGAAAATAAACTATTTTTCAAGAATTAGAGACACTAAAAATCTTAAAAATTATTTGAGCATATCATGACGTTTAAATAAAATCCTAGTTTGAAGGTACGTTCGTACTACAAGGTGCCTAAGGAAAGTGAACACAATACACGAAAACGACTTTCTAATACCAAAACTAGCCTAACAAGCATAGATTCTATAGAAAATATTTTACATGTCACTAATGCTAACTAACCCGATTTTGATGGTTGTCACACATAATGTTATATCCTTTCCATATTTGACTTTAAGTCAAACACCCTTTAACACCCCAAAACTGGTTTTTAGGTATTTTATTATGAAAATGCCATATGAATGAGTTTGACTATGACTTTATAAGTTTGAAGACTTAACGTGATTGGTTAGTCAATCCCGTAGTCAAACCATAAGTCAACATAATATGTAAATGAGTGTAGAAAATATTATGTGTCACAATTATGAGGAAATAGGACTTAAGGGACCAAAGTTATCAATTGACCAAACCTATAACTATCCTAGGCAAATCTCATACATTCCATATCATTCCACACTCTTCTCTTATTGTCTGGTGTTTGTGGGTATGTAGAACCGAGAGAAGAAAAGGATGGAAAAGAAGATTGGTTAATTGATCATTGAATGTGAATTAAGGTCCCAAATCAAGAAATAAGTTCATACTAATAATTCCTACAAGTAAGTGATTCCTAATCCTAGTTAATTTGGTAATTTAAGAATTAGGATTCATATACCTAAATTGGGGGTTTTGGGTAATTATGGTTCTAAACCAAGTATTGAGATGTTATTAATAATGGGTTAAGGTAATTTAGTGTTTTTAAGTGATATTGGTAATTTGGGAATGATGATCATGTTATGATCATATAAATAATAAAAATAGATTTCAGTTATGGTTATGTGTGAATTTAGACACCCTTAATTATTATGAAAATAGAGTTGATTTTGGGGTTTTTGGTTATATAATCATGGTGATGATCATATGAGAATTTAAAATGAAGTGGGTGTATTCTTGGGTTATGTAAACCCTTGTTAATTGTATTTGAATCTATGTGATAATAGGTGCTTGTATTGGTTTTGAGTAGAAACCGAGGATTAATGATGATGATGCTCTTGGTTTAATTAGCTTAGATATGAGGTAAGTAATTAAACTATAACAAGATGTTATATTGAATTTATCATGCTTGTGTTATGTGTATCTGTTGTGAATGTGGAAAAGCCATGAAAGCTTAAGAATTAGGTTGTTTGATCTAAGAGTAGAATGGGGCTAGTTGGCTAAACTAGCTAAAATGTGAATTGCCTAGTCGTGATGTTAATTTTCAAGTATAAAGCTTATATTGTGATGAGGTGTCATTTTATACACTTGTTCAGGGTTATTTAACCCCCTAAATCATGCAAATATGCCCATATTATGTGCTTAATCGTTTATTTTTGTGTTTTTAGCACTTGGATGACTTTTGGAGGAAATACACGTGACTTGGGCTCAATTGGAGAAGAAATGGACAAGACTACGACTCTACACCAACTATGTTGAAGAAAAGCATACAGTGCGTGGAGACGACGTCGTCAATTACAAGCGACGACGTCAAAGTTATCAAGTGACGACGTCATGTAATTCTAGACGGCGTCAGAACGAAGCCGACTTATAAAACCCTAGAAGACTATTGTGGCACGACGGCGTCAGGAACATAAAGCGACGCCGTCGTGCTTGTTTTTTTATATATACAAATCCGTTTTTAGGGTCTTAGTGTGTAACTTTTAAGAGACGAACCCTAGTTTTAGAAGATGATTTTGGCAGCCTTTAGGCTTGTTTTTAGGGTGTCAAAATCCTCTTGTAACAGCCTTAACTTCATGATTTAATCAAGTGAAGTTCATTTTTCTTTTATCACTTAATATGTCTATGTGTTTTGTGATAGATTCTTGTTCGTCTCCTTTATTTACCATGCAAAGCTAGATCTATTAGTATTTACTTATGATTGCATGAAACTTAGATTGTAGATCCTTTTAATGTTGCTTCTTGTGATGGATGTGCGCGTTAGGATTTAGAAAACTAGCCATAAGATATTAAATTGGCATAAACGTCTAGGGAAACGCGAGTGTGTAGAAAGGATACCATCGGTAACAGTCTTTATACTACCTTACCCCTAATATGTTTAATCCCTCTTAAGATATTTCAATTGCATTTAATATACTCTTAGGGGCCTTGTAATAGTCTTCATACTACCTTACTTGTGCGTTGCCTTAACATAATATCAAATAGACGACGGGTTAGTGTAATTCGTTCATGACTTAGGAAATACTTACACATATCATCACAAGTGTGACAAGTGTGACAAAGTAACAGGATTAGGAGAAGCAATCTGAGGAGTAGTGCATACTTAAGTAAATACGTTCGTTTATCATATAAGTTATCACCAAAATTAGTTTAGAAGATTTATTAATAAAAGTTTATTAATTAGATAAAACAAACAACCTCTCAAACCATGATTTTACCCGCTTTCTATAAAATAAAAATACAAAAAGAATATTCTCTCAACCTCGTAGACCTCTATTATATTCTGATCGGGCCTTCCCAACCTATTTCCCTAAAGAACGATAACAACACTCGAGTCTTGTCTATAGTACACTACAACGGTTAGGTACTCTGCCTAGGGAGTTGTAAAATTCTTGTGAGTCTACAACACCCGCATCAGGTTTTTGGTGTCGCTGCCTGGGAAATAGTTAGGTTTTAACAATTGTTTAACTTAGGTCTACTAGCTTGATTCTTATCAAGTAAGATTTTTATTTTCGGTATATTAGCTTTCTCGTAGTCTATCTTTTCTTTGTGTTATTAGTTTCTTTATCCATTTTTTTGACCTCCATGGGAGACGAAAATCTTATCCGTACTCTTAGAGATTACTCCAAACCTAGCCACGAGGGCTACAGGAATACCATTGAGCTCCCCGAAGGGAACAATGTGGTGCCACTTCGATCCGACACCATCCGGTTGGTGCAAAACGGATGCTCATTCCGCAGACTTTGGCCAGAGGATCCAAACCAACATCTCAAGGATTTCTTAAAACTTGTGGACTCACTTGACCTTGATGTTGCAAATAAAGAAAGAACGAGCCTGCGTTTATTTCAATTTTCCCTTCGCGATCAAGCTAGAAATTGGCTTGAATGTCTTCCAGCAGGATCCATCTCCACATAGGAGGATCTTACTACTCATTTCCTTGCTTAATTCTTTCTACCAGGAAGGACTATAAAACTTTGCAATGACATCTTGATGTTCCAACAACATCAAGGAGAATCTCTCTCTGAAGCATAAACTAGTTTCAAGGACTTACTCTAAAAAGTCCCTCACCATGGCATCGATCTTTGGGTCCAAGTCAAAATCTTTTATGATCATGTCAATCCCATCGGTATATTTGCAGTATTTGCAGGGTTGACATGTGTTGACGTATATGGTGGTTTATCATACCCAAGTTTGGAAGGAACTTGATTCGCATACTCAAAACCACGTATGAAGATTGCATCGCAAATCGGGTAGTGTCGATTGTCCTAACTTTTCCTATTTCCTTTACTTTGAAGTTTGTTTACTTACATTGAGGACAATGCAAAACTTAAGTGTGGAGGAGGGAAAGTAATTAGGAAAAAGAAAGAAAAATGGTCCGATTTTTAATTCTTGTTCTGCAACACACGCCCAAAATGAGATGAAGGTAATTTAAATGATAAAGGTAATAGCAAACCATTTTGAATAATATAAATAATATATATGTTGTGCTATAATAACTAGTAGTTAAGTCCGGAAATTCCTAGTTACCAACTATGTAGTAGTCGATCGGAGGTTGATCGTATAAATAAAAAAAGTGAATAAATAGCCAACGAAGCTATAAATTATGAAGATGAAGGAAGAAGAAGTTAAATTTTGGAGTATCGATTAGCCAATGTGCTAAGACGTGATACTGGTAGTTCATCAAAGAGTTAGGAAATAACTTGCTTGGTAACTAGGAGTTTGTAAATTTAACTAGCTTTAGTTACAAACAAAAAGTAAATAAAAATCCTTTTGATAAATTACATGGTTCTCACGTTGTCTTTCGGAGTTGTTGTGCTAATTTTGAAGTAACTTTTTGATTTAAAAGAATGAACCTGCTCGAGGGCGAGCAGAACTTAAGTGTGGGGGAGTTTGATAACGCCTAGATTTGGTATGTTTTAGGATGTGTTATCTTGGTTTTATATGTGCTAATTGGTAAAATAATATTGCTTTTACCCCTGTTATTGTGCAAAATGAGTTTCTTGTGTTGCAGCTTGCCGAAAGACGCGAAGTGAAGAAAAGAAGCTAAGAAATGAGTGCTAATTCGATATTTGACTTGAAGACCCATCTGGAACAGTAAAATATGCACTGTGGGTCATAAACATGTGGTATGGATTGGCCCGAGGGACAAAAAGTTGATCGGAGGACGAAAGACGAGGAAAAGTAAAGATTGCACGTTGCGACGAGCACTCTGCCGCCTGGCAGAGGGCTCGACTAGATTGCCACCCGGTGCAAGGCTTTGCCGCCCGGCAGGACTACGATGTCAGTCACATTTTTACAATTATGA
The DNA here is from genome assembly GCA_026074375.1 of Tanacetum coccineum. Lineage (NCBI taxonomy): Eukaryota > Viridiplantae > Streptophyta > Magnoliopsida > Asterales > Asteraceae > Tanacetum > Tanacetum coccineum. The sequence goes on along the minus strand of BQNB010138173.1, from coordinate 4,532 downwards.
GGAAATTAACGAGCCATTATGCATGGAAACCGGTCATATACTTGTATTATCAACTGAGGGGACTTACATTAACTCCCTAAGTTGGTTTGGAAGGATTATATATAGTTGTGGTGGTCTTAACCTAAAAAACACAAGAAACCACTTAACCCTCAATTAGGTTAAGTTTCCACCTCCTTTATTCACCCCAAAAGCTGTAGAAATATCTCTGCAAAATCAGGAGAGTGTAAGGACGAATTTGAATGAAGAAGCACCACTCTTGGAGTTACGTTGATTACGGCAATTGTAGACCCTTAGTGAGCTACATCACCAAACCTATAGAAATTTTTGTAGGTATTAATCTTTACAAATATTTCTGAGATGTGTCTTAATTTATCGTTTGAATGTTAGATTTTTAAAATGAATTTATATATGGAGTAGTCTCATAATACGTATGTGTGGAATGAAATGAATTTAGTAAAATGTTTGATTGTGTATGGATGATGATTTTTGTAAACATGTGGTTTATTTATGTCTTGAGTTCTTTTCTATGATTTGTGGTAGAATACATACGGAATCATAGGTCGAAAGGGATTTCATGGCGTAGGCTATTCTCTATTAGTCGTGACAAACTAAAAAGGGGTTTTGGTAATTGACATCTACCATTTTCACATAATCAAAAAGATGAACAAAAGGGCTTGAATTCAAGTATAGGTCGAAAGGACTTGTTGAATCACTTAGGAACATTATTTATCTAGCAAACACACTTAATTGGCTTGGGGTTGATGATGTTCATAGGTCGAAAGGGTTCGTCATTAGTTTCATGCATAAATATGATTTGGTGAAGTATACCACAGAGTCAAATCATATACAAATGGGTTTTGTGAATCATATACACTTGTTTACCCAACATAATCAAACATGGATATCAATGACATGGATTTCTTGCATAAGTATAGCCTTAAAATGGAACAAATTTGCTTAAGTAATTACCTTGATTTTGTGACACTAATGGCCGTGACAACCTTAGTGTCTATCTTGCTACCTAGTATTGGTTTAAACCAAGTCCCATGGAACGAACTTGACTTACCCGACTTTACTACGATTGAACGAGTATACTTGCTCGTATGTATCGTTGGTAATTTCATTAGTCTCGATTATAAATGTAAAACTTGCACCCGACCAACGTCATTAAGTTTTTGGCGTCACTGCCGGGGACTTGTATTTTATTCCTGTTTTAATCATTACAAAAGGTAGCGGAAATGTTTAGTTTAAAAAATTAAATGGTAAATAAGTAGTAAAAATAAAAATATATAAAAAAAATCTTTCAGAAGGTTGCCTGCCAGGCGACACACCTGCCTGTCGGGGCGGTACCACCTGATACAAAGAAAAAATTAAAAAAAAATTCGAGCACCCTGTCGGGCGACTAAGAACTGTGTCGGGCGGCAGGGGATGTTCTGTGAAAAAACTTTTTGAGTTTGGAAAATATGAAGCATAAGGATGTGCGGGTCAGTTCTAAAATGGTAAACGGGTTAAGCTACTGTGGAAAACAAGTGTGAGTGATTAATTGTTTATACTAACCC
>BQNB010138172.1:0-17746 GCA_026074375.1 Tanacetum coccineum | reverse complement strand
GGACCAAGTTAGGGTTTGGGGTATCATAACTCATGTCATGTGGCTTGAGCCACTCTTTCTTGGCTCATAGGGTGCGTCCGGTTTTAGGTTCACAAGGCAAGACCCCACAAAATTTTTACTAGTCAAGGTTCAAGTGGTATAATCATGGTTCAAAATTTGCTAGTCAAAGTTGTAAGAATGTGTAAGTAAACACATGCAAGTGTTGTATGAGAAGTATACACATGAGAGTGACGCTCTCATGTGTCATTTTCCAAGTTTACATGCACACATGGGTGCATGTTTCAAAAAAAATATGCCAAGTCTTTAATTTAGAGCTCAAGTATACATGTTGTTGTGGTTTAGGCGCCACATTTAGCTAGGGAAAAGTGGTGAACGAAATTTTTAGTAGTATGACACGAGAAATACGATAACTAGAGTTTACACGAAAAGATTTTGAGTTTTCGGGGCTCCGTTTGGTTAAAAACGCGAAAAACGCAATTTAAAGAATAAAACCATAAAATTAATATCGGAAGTGATTAAAAATTCACGAAACACTCAGGAAAGCTAAAATAACACATATAATGCCTAAATTAATTTATAACCAATGCCGGAACGCGTCCGATGACGTTTCTCAGTTTTCACGCAGTTTAGTTCCTCGGTAAACTGTCAGATTTAAACGTAACGTATAAAATTTAAAAGTAGATGACCGGAATGGGTCGGAATACTAACCAGGAATTTACGGGGTGTGACATATGATACCAAAAACTGAATGATTACTAAAGTATATGGAATTACACGTTGTCTCCTATGAAATTGAATACGTTGCTCGACCTCTTCTGCTCCTTTTCTCCTCCGAAAATTGACTTTTGTGGTTTAGGTATCTAGAATATGATTTAGCACACTTAAAACTCGTTTTTGAGTTTTCTATTTATAAGGTCTGGAAGTCGGTTGGATACGACGTATTCATGAGTTGGATACGACGTATTAGGGATTTCTTGGATTAGGGACCACGCTTGATATCTTCCAGAATATTACATTGATTCTATATCTTGAATACGACGTATTGAGTCATCTGGATACGGCGTATTAATATTTATTCCTCTGTGGTCTTTGGTGAGTGCAGGCACGAATACGCCGTATCTTCCTTGATGGATACGGCATATTGGTCTTTAGAATAGTAATCTTCAAAATATCTTCATTTAAGCTCCATAATGCGCGCCTTTTGCTATTTTTCACCAATTACTCCACAATTATTGCAATTCTAAAATATAAACAATTAAGTAACAATTCTTTGCAATAACTATACAAAATGGGTTAATATCGTGAGATAAATGATGCTATAAAATAGACGTTATTTGATGTCATCACTATCTTTCACCAATTACTCTATAATTACTGCAATTCTCAAATATAAACTATTAAGTAACAATTCTTTGCAATAACTATACAAAATGGGATAATATGATGCTATAAAATAGACGTTATTTGATGTCATCATAGGGCATTGATTATCTTCACCCTGTTCTGGGCTCACAACCTCTAACATTTTTTTAATAACCGTTGTACAATTATATAACTCTACATATTAGTATATATCATTTTCATATTTTACAAAACTTAATACATAAATTTGTAATTTTTTAACTTGTGGTTAAAAAAATAAGATTGGATCAAACAAGATATTAAGATTTTATGGTTAAGATCGGGATCCTATTAAAATCTTATCTCACAATGATCATACGTAAGAAAGAGGTTGTTTTTGCTTAGTAGTATCGTAAAATAGTAAAATCCTAAGATCATGATCAGATCTTAACAACCATGATTTTTTTAGTTGAAAGTAGGGGTGTCATATAAGTGAAACCGATAAAGGCTTATAAGGTCAAGTTGATTCAGGTTCAATATGCCTTATCGGGTTAACCCAACAGCCTAACAGGGTCGAGTTAGGGTTTTAGATAGTTTGTTATCGCGTTAACCCGATAAAACTTATAAGATTTAACCATAAAAGATGTATGTTGTTTTTAGATATGTATTTGTGAGGATTATGGGTTTACTCCATAGTCAATTTTTTGAACATCCATTCTACTGCTATAGTCTACACTGTGAAGTAAGGGTGAGCAAAACAGACCGCATGTAACATTTCTCAATTTTAGGTCATTTTACGACATCTATTATTCGTTACTATTTATTTTGGTCTGATACACATTTACTTTTAATATTTACTTTTAAGCTAAATCGCGTAGACTAGAAATAATCAATTTATGTAAACGGTTATCAAATAAATTAAGGTTTACATCAACCAAGTGTCATATAATTATTAAGAAGTTAATTATTAACTTTACGTACTTTATTTTATGGGTTACGTAAAGGGCTTACGTTTCACAATAAAATACATTTGGACACACCCCGGAAACACCTAGACTTACCTAGACTCAAACAAATACCCAGTTTTAAAACCTTAACACTAATTTAAATCAATTTTGTGTAGGCAACCCACTAGGGGCCGGTTATGCACACAAACACACCTAGAAATCTTCTAATGATCTCTCAAAGTACATGTACATCACTTGGTTAATTAAGGTCAGTACTTAATGTCTCCCATTAGCCTTTACACATTGGATATTAACCAAATGGCCTCCCTTTTGCCCCTTAGGCCACGGCTACATGCATGTATATACACAAATCCTTAAGATTTCAAGAATCAAGCAAATCTTGTACATCACTTGCCTAATTAAAGCGTGCACTTAGTAGTTTAGCTTAATACAATGGGTAACAAATTAGAAATCCTCAAAAACCACTAGGATTAAGGCACGGTTTGGTTTGTTATGTGACTGGGGAAGTTAACTAGCTCATTGCCTATAAATACACACTCATATATACACTTGAACACTTCTAAAACTCTCAAACTCTCTCTCAAGCAAAAACCATTCTCATTACTCTCAATTACATTCGGGTTAAGTGATAACCGAACCATACACACTCATATTTCATTCTAAGGATTCAAGGTGTATTTAAGTTCGCGTATAAGAAGTATTAAGAAGTGTATACGAGCTAGGATTGGATATACGCAAAGTCTTGGAGTCTTGGTAAATCATTTGGACGTATAAATAATACGTGGGTTGTCTCATTTCCCACGCACACTCGAACCAAAGCATTAGGACCCTTGTAAGTCGCGGTTTAACCCTATATCCTTACTATTATAATTGTTTTCTTTGTTAGCTAGCCAATATGACTCGTATATGTTTATATGATGTGCTAGTAAGAGTTCACACATATTAAGTGCGAAATATACGTGTTATACGCAATGATATGGCGTATAACGACTTGTGTGGTGTAAGAGTACAAGGGAACACGTAACACGTGGGTTATTAACAAGTGAGACTTTAAAACCATTCGTTTATATGAAAAACTTGACTTTGATGTATACGTATACCTTATACACGATTTTAACGAAAACTATACGTAAACATTTCGAATAAACACGACACTATGGCTTTGGAAGGTATACACGACTTAAACCAACGTTTGCATGTGTAACACGACTAGTGTATAGGGGCTAACAAACGAAATATAGTTGCTAGGACTATTTTCGAATCCTATATATGGTTAGAGAAACCAATGGACCTCTCACGATCCAACATGCCACGTTCGGGCCCAACCGGCCCAACGACCCATTAGTGAAGACTCTCAACTTATAATTAAGCTCCCATGAGCTTATCGAGGGCTTATATGGAACATGAACCCGTAGGAAAGAATCATATGTTTAAGAAAACTTAACGGGCCACAAGCGGGCCCAATAAGGCCGAACAAGCCCAACAGGCCCAACAGTGGGGCCCACGAGGTGGCAATAAGCTCTACGAGCTTATTAAAGTAACCTACGAGCTTATTGAAACTTATATAGGCCCTTATACCCTTTAAAAACCAAACGAACCTTAATGAGATAGGGTGGTTTTAACAAGTCCCATTGCTTTGAATCCCTAAGATTATATTATAATCAGCAAATAGATATGCTTTATACGGATACTTTAATTTATGACTGAATAATCGGTGTCTAGGTTCTTAGGATATGTAACGCATAAGTCTAAGAATGATTTGCACCTCGATGAGAAGGAAATCCTTGCATTAAATAAAACAACCATCGTTCTAATTGAATTAATATGGTAATATGGTTTTTTATAAAAGGTTTCGACCGCTCTTTTGTCTTTTGTATATTAGCTTACGTGGGGTTTAAAAGTGCTTAATTGATTGCTGTCACCAACCAACTGTGCCAGTCTCTCAGGTTGAAACGCCTTTTTTCCCGTTAGAATTAGGATTTAAACTGACATATGTTTTAACATAGGTTTTAGAATAGAATCGACTTTAACATATATATAATAACCAAGATATTAATTAAATTATAGATTTAAACCTCGCTTCAAGTGTTTGACACACTACTTACCACGAAACTAACTACCGATCGAGTTACAATGCCGTTAAGTGTTGTTTTGGTTTAGTCTCGTGTAAAAATATAAATTTAAAACTTGAATTATCTTAAATATACCATACAACGCTAGCCATCAGATATATATTATATATATATACTATATAATATATATATATATGATATTATTCTTATATACCTATATATATATTTATATACTCATTATATTAATCATATATATATATATATACTATGTATGTAAGTATATGTATATCGTGTAGACATCTGTTGTATCATTACTGTTATGTTAGTTTATTTCGAGCAATGATACTTCGTATGCAAGATGCACTAAATGTAGGACTTAGCAGGGACAAAATAGTAGTAGTACGGATAACGCTATTTAGAGGGACCAACCTTTCTTTTTCGTGTTAGGAATGCATATCACCCGATATAAGACATCTAAGACATTTCGATCCTAAACCACTAATGTACAAAGATGTATTGGTCATTAAATGCATAAAGGCTAAAAATCGACAACAAGTATTTTTGATTATCATTATCTATTTTTGGTAAACTCTCTACTATTACGAGTCTTGTATGGGTGGTGGGGAATAGAAAAAAAAAAACAAAATACGGGATTACGTAATGAGATGAGTAAAATTTTACCAAGGGCAGCAAACTCTTTTAAAAAAGGTTTTATTATACTATGAACTCGGTATACTTCACCAACTTTTTCATAGTTGACGCGTTTTCTCAGCCATTTAGAGTTGCCGTCCTTAGTGTTTTCATGAAGGCATTTGCATTGAAGTTTTTACATGTCATCTCTTATTTTGTGGGATAACCAAGACAAAATTTCAATTTAAAGACTTGTGTTTACTTCAATTATTAAACGGAGTCGACCCAAGACAATTTATGTAATGTTGTACAATTTAACAACGTCCTAAATTATTGATTGAACATATTATATTATCTTATGTTTGTGCCTTGCCTGTTACATTCCGTGTTTCCGCTTTAGCTAGGTGTGACAGAATTGGTATCAGAGCTGTAAGGTTATAGAGAATTCCATGTTTTCGAAAACTAAAAACTAGAACTATAACCACAAATAAAAACTTTTTGTAAAATGCCTAACGTCATAGGAAGTGACTAGTCCGAGCATTTCATCATTTAACCTTAATTATACATAGCCTAATCAACTATGTATAATTCAGGTAGAATCATACAATGATGGATGTATCTACTAAGTATCGTGTTTGGTCGAGTCATAAGAAATGAGGTCATTTGAAATTGCATTGGTCGCGTGAGTATGCATTACATATTTTCATGCATTGCATTATGACCTAACTTATTATATGTTGCTGTATATGTGTTTATTTTCTTTGGTCACATCATTGCCACTCGACTAAGCATGTTTCGTGTCTCTTATGTTACAGACACGATGTCGCGTGAATCCTCTTCTCGCGCTACGCTTCAGCAAATGCTAGGAGAGTTAGCGAACTGAGAGAAAAATTCAACATCGCGGGACTGCTAGCCTCCAACCTACACGCCCTCTTCTTCTTCCTTTGCCTACTAGGTATACTTACTACTCGAAAGGTACAGACACCAGTTGAACTACTCACGCTATGGAGTTGTGTCCGTGCCTGGCGACCGTCCCGGGCTGACCTATCGAGAGTTTGAGACTTGTAGTGTCTGATTTGTAAGAAAAACCGAGAGATTAGAGAAAGGGTTAACCTCAGTTGAAGGGCATGCAGGATTTGACCGAGTCTATTGATAGTCTATTATTGGTCGTTGAATGGGCAAATGATGATGCTGATGCGGCACGGGTTATGGGTAGGAAGGCATGATGTTTAGCCTTGTCCTTAGGATCCCTTACGTTGGTTTTGTTGTTGTCCATCTTGTACATGCTCGTGTTTAGGGCGTAGTTCGCATATTGTCGTGACTTTTACTTTACGTTCTCAGTTGTCAGCTTTTTTGGTTGAAGAACAATTTGGATTTGATTGTTCTTGCTTTATGATCAATTTATTTTTAGTATTTAAAAACGTTAGATACGAATGTATGGGTAATGTCAATTTTTGGAAATTGATGTTTTATTAATATCTTTATAAAAGATTAAGTCCATTAATTAGAAACTTACATTCTCCAATTTAACACTTCTAGTAAAACACTTTGTTTTATTACCATTATTTGTTATGGAAACGAGCTACTTTGGTAAGATTAGTTCATATGACCTGCTAATTTTGTAGTTTGATAAATACTTTTTTTAAAAATTCCACTGTTGGAACAATTATATGGGTCATCTCTCAAACACTTTTCAGAAACACAACCCAACCAAAAATCAGGGGGAAAATCATTCGCAAAATTTTATTTTTGTTTCATGTGCAAATCACCACAATCAATAAGCTTATCTAAAAGCTTGAAAGTAAATATTCTATATTCAATACAATTTAGCACTCACCACATCAATAGCCTATGATATATTAATTAAAAGACCTATTTATTAATTTTGTTAAAATTTGATAAAATTAATTGATGAAGAAACCATCTGTTGAGAATGAATTAATTTAAAATACTTAATTGATTTGGTGAAGATGAATTAATTTACCTAGATTTAACAAGGTCCGATTTGATTGCCTAAACCATCTTTATTAATAGGATGAATTAATTGATGTGGATGAATTAAAAACTATTGATGTCGTGAACATCATTCCTTTTCTTGCTTTTCTTTCTTGGAGCCACCACTTAATATCTTATGAAAATATAGATTGATAAGTTTCAGTCTTAGACACAAAAACAAATAAAAACAACACAACAAGAACAAGGTTACTGGAACGGGACCCATTGTGGTAACGATGGTGACGGTACCACCATGTTGCCTGTGGTGGGTTACCGACGATACCTATGGTGGCTTTTGGTTTAGATCTATATTGTGACCAGAATATTTTCCATCGATCGTCATGGTTTAGATCCATATTTTTACAAGAATATTTTGTTGACAAGATATTGAATGGATTTTGTTGGTGTCGATGGCGATATATAAGTGGTGGTGGTGGTGGTTTTGGTAAAAATGGTGAATAAGGTATGCATTTATATGAAAACAAAAAAATTAAACACATGGAGTATTTGTGTTATTTACTTTGAGAAGGTGAAGAAGATGAGTTTTAGTATGTGTGTTTGGATATAGGTTTAATATGAGTGATGAAGCAAACGAGACATGTTGAAAAATCTAGGTCATCCTAAATAAATAACAAAGTTAAAAAATTGCTGACGTGTCGGTCATTTTCAAATGTTAACCGGTTGTAGCTGGTATCAGGCTGCAAGCTAATTACTATTAAAGTTTTAAAAATTAAAAGTTGTATGGTATTTATTATATGGTAATTAAATACTGTGTGTTTATAGTATGTGTATATTTTGGAAAGTACGTTTCTAATTTATAGGCTTAACCCCTTTATAAAATATTTTGTATGTATACTATTAAAAACCTTATAGTACATTGTTCATAAATTATTTATTTAGCGATACTCACGAATTTCACCTATTTATGTTAACTATATGTGTCACTTTCCAAATTTTGAAGCAAGTGTAAATACATCTTATTAAAAATGTATTCTAGTCAAAATTTAATTTCAAACGATTCTCTTATGTTGAATATAGAACTATGTCTACTAGGCCAAACACACGAAGATCAGGGGCTAACGATGACAACACAACCAATGAAGTTGATGGGTTAATGTTAGACATTATGTATCATATAAGAAATGTTTAAGCATAAGAGAGGAAGTCTGGAGAGGTTTTTTTTATCATTTTCAAATTTTCAATAAAAGATAGAAAAGAGGGAAGGAAGGGATTAAAAATGTCAATAGCTCCTAAACTATGTGTTTAATCTACTATTTATACTAATTTCCTACTCTACTTTCTTAAGAGGTGATTTGGTCAATGTTACTTATGTTGACCAAATTTCACTTATTACATAATAAATAAAACTAGAAGTGCTTAATAATACAAAACCAATTCTTAGAGAGTAATAAACACTTTTTTATTCTTAGCAATCTCCCATAAGGGTTGATTATTCTTGTCACTTCATCGAATGGTGAATTGGTCTTCCATTCGATTGAACTCCCATCTTTCTCATTGCTTGTGACGCTTTAGACGCTTCATTATTTCTCTTTTATAAGCTTTCATTATCTTGAGGTCTAACTCACCAAGCAATGGAGTCTTTGTCTTGAACTCAATCTCAAAAATCTTTAGCTTCACTTCCTTGAGCACCTTTTCCAGAGTTGCATCACAAAAACTGTATTTACAATTAATTCCATAATCCGATTATTCTCATTGATGTTCAAGTCAATCAACCCAATCGAAGGTTCATCTATAATGAAGTAAGTATTACAAGCTTCTATACCAAGGAAGGTCAATGTTAGAGCAGTGAGGTTGATCTTTATCTGGTAGCTCTCTATCTCAAGCTAAAAGTCATGAACTCTCTCCCATATTACACAACTTTTGATGACGGTAAGAAATGAATTCAACAGCTTGTTCTTATGGTAGTTGACTTTGTTGTTCAGGCACAAGTTAGCCTCAGAAAAGCTATCTGGCTTGTCATTCTCTCTCATCACAATAATTTGTTGCATAAAATTAAGCCCATATTTTTGTTTAGTTGTAACTCTAACAACTTTAACAATCCTGTAATCAAAGGAAACTTCTTATGGATCATACCTTACTTTCATGTGCTTCATCTTGTACATTCTCTTATGCCATGAATCTTTTCAATGTTGAATTGACAACCATGCTTCTTCATTGAAAGTATTGAGACTCTTTTTACCTATCGTATACTCATTTTCTTTAGATCCTCTTCAGGAACAAGTTGCATGAATTTATGAGCGGAGTCATACTTCTTTCCACAATTATTCATGTTCTTTAGAAAGAATAAGTCTTTGTTGTACAAATACCTTGGGGGTTCATTTGGATTCCTCTGAGAACCATAGAATACCAGAGCATTGATAAGTGTAGAATACACATATCTGTTTGTACCTAAAATACCAGTTAAAACCCAAAACAGACCAAAAAATGGCAAAAATTTGCTTGTATTCGTTTATTGTTATGTTATGTGCAGGTACGGATATATTAATCACAAGAAAACAGGTCTCAAAAACAAGCAAAACACGGACCGAGGAATCAGAAGAGTACAAGAAGAAGCCAAAGACTCAAAGCCAATGCCAGAAAAGTCTAGTCATCAGTCAAAAATACAGTCAACTGTCAACAAAAGAAAACGACCCATTAATTATTCCATTTTCACCTCCAAGGTGATCACAAAAGTCCAAAAATAAACCCCTGCCTCTTCATTGGGCCCTAAAAAGATTAAATGCACCTTTAAACCCTAAATGGGCTAACGATTTCTTAAGACCAAATCCCTTGCCCATTCCCTTTTTATAAACCACAGGGCTGGTTTGCAAATTCTAAAAGTGAAGTTTATCAACTAGAAAAAGAACAGATCAAACAAACATAGGACTCAAATGCCACTTCCAAACTTCAAAACGATTTACCCTTTTCAGTTAGAAAAAGGAGCGGTTATAATCATGTTATTTTTCATGTCTCTCCCACCATGTCCCTTAGTCAAACAAGGGGATTAAAAATTAAAGGGCCAATAGTAATTCTGAGCTCCCTAATGACAAATGAAGGGGTCAAAATCAGTCATAATAAGGGTTACTTATCCTCAATCAAGCTCACCTCCACGTCAGCATGGGTGAAGCACGAAATTAGTGGGTATTTGTACATGTCCTCTCACAAAGAAGCACAATGTCATCCAAAAGGGAATGGACACACTGGGATCTTTAGGTGTTCCACACAATGATCCACCGGCTTAAATAGCCTCAAATGATTGAAGAATGTGTTTGGCTAAGATTGGAAAAGATTGTGTGAGCAAGGAAAAAAGGGTCTGGAAGCTTCATCTTGGCAACTTTAAATAGGTCACTCGCACACTACACTATCTAGGTTTTTAGTTAATTTTTTAGTCTAGCTTAAATTTTGTCTTTTCTTAAATGTAATTTTCCAGTCGCCAAAATATTTGTATCTCCTTTTCAAGTAATGTAATTAGTAACTTTCATTAATGAAACTTAGTTTAAGTCATTTATGAGCTCTCTTTTCTTTTTATCAAAAAGCTCTCTTAATAAGCCAAATTGTCTCAATAAGCTAATAAGGTCATTTTAAGCTCTTTCAGTCTATAAGCTGAAATAGAGCTTATTTTAATTCAGTATTATCTTACCATATATCTTAACTCAGTTTAACTTACAATGACATATTGTGATATTCGAGCTTTTTGGTAAGGGGATCTTAACTTCGGAAGCAGATCCCAAAGGAATTTTACATAGCTTTTTAAAAAGTAGGAGTTGTAGCTGCTTAATTGGAATTCTTGTTTGCTAGAAGTCAATGTAAGTTTCCTCTTAAAAATTTCTTTGAATTTTCATAATTTAGCTTAACTAGTCCTAATTTACTCTTCATTGCTTATTAGCTTATGATATCTGCTTATTTGTGTTCATTAGTTGCTTAATTATGCTTATTTCCGTTTACTAGTGCTTATTAGTTATATGTTTTCATTTTGTTTTTGCTCTTAAATTAGATTTCGATTCATTAGCCCACTTCATTTCTGTCCAAAAATGATATAAAAACCAAAAATAATAGTTGTATATCTCTGATTTCATTCTATCTCTAATTTAGTAGTTATATTTTGTAATTTAGTGTTAATAAGTGTAAGTTATCTGGTATTAATTCTTTGTTAAATGGATTCTCATTTTAAGCTTTATCAAATCTGTCTATAAAGTCAATCAAACCTGAGCAAAACATTTTGGTAAGCTGAGTTTTTCAAATTTAACAAGTTTTAAAAAGATTTCATAAGTTAGTTTGTGTTTTTAAAGTTATTATGGCTTATAATGATTCTCTCAGCACCAGGGTACCTTGTGCATTTCTTTTTGCTCGTGAAATTTTGATCCAAAGCCCTTAAGGCTTGGATTTTGCTTGCACTGTGTTTATACACACAATTTGAGTGTGTTTAAGATAGTGGTAGTCACTAGGTTAGCCTGCACTCTTTGTCTTTGTGGTACTGCCAATTGCACCAGCAGTACTAACTAAAGTTAGTACTGCTGATACTTAAGCCTTAATTTAAGCAGCAAGTCTAGGTTTAATAGTTTTCATCTTTTAGTATTTCAAGTCTAGTATAGCGTTAATATAAGCTTCTAGGTTTTAGTTTTCATTTTTATGCTTATTTCTTAGCATATCATGTTAAAAGACCTCCTGCATCAGCAGTACATAAGTTTGTTAGTACTTGCTGAGCTTTAGGCTTATACTTGGTTTAAGCTTTTAGTAGGATTTAGGATTTAAGTTCTAGTAGCTAGTTAGTTTAGGTGTAATTAATCTAAATTGAATTAGTTTTCAAATTTGTAGCTTATTTCATTAGCTTAAGTCTTGTTAACTCTTGGAGTGCACTTGTGCTAAAGGGAACCAATTCTAACTAAAAGTTAGTACTGCTGTCACAGTTCGTACTGTCACTTTTAGATTAGTCTTTAGTTAAGTAAAATTAGGATTTAGGTTCTTAAATTCAAGTAGGAGTTTAGATTAGCTTTAGTTATTATAGATCTAAGTCTTATGTTGCATATTCTAGCTCTATTTTACTTAGCTTAATTTAGCTGTCAAATCAAAAAATTATAAAAAGCAAAAAACAGTTTAGCAATAGAATTTTGTTTTTTAAATTTAGATATCAGCTTAACGGTGGTAGAATTTATAGCTTAAATAGATAGATAATAATCAGTTTTAAGTAGCTTAAAGTCTAGATTTTCTTTTTGAGTATGTTAGCTTATTTGGATTTTTGCTTATGATTTTGTTTTCTGTGTGTTTGCTTAGTTTGTCATGATCAATTCAAAAGGCAAAAAGTAGATTAACTCCTTTATTTCTTCTCATTTATAGATTAAGCCTCTATCATAAGATCTATTAGAACTTCTTTCCTTTTACATTTTGAACCTAATTTGGAGTTATTTATAGCCTTAATTTTCTATAACACGGGTTAAACCCACTTTTAGAGGTAGTGATTAAATAAGTTTTTGCGCTTATTTGTGGCTATTTAGCTATAAGTCTTTCTTTAAAGTTGTTTCGTAAGCGGTTCTCACAATTTTCTTTGAGTTTTCCTAAAAAGCACTTTGTAAACTCAACTTTTTTAGCGGGTCTCAATTAAGACTTGGGTTGTATTCGGGTATTAGGAACCTCAGGACCAATCTCGTATTTTTCTGCTTTCAATTGTTTCTCAGTTAGTCCTTCCCCGTTAGTTAGTAGTTACCCAGTTAAATCTTAAGTCTTTTTCACAGTTAGTCCATAAGTTAGTTTTTAATTAGTTTTTATTTAGTTTTTTAGTTAATAATTAGGGTTTAGGGTTTTTAATTAGTTTAAATTAATCTTTAAATAAAAAGTTCAAAATTAGGGCTATTTTTTTTTAGAAAATTTTTTAACATTGTTATTTAGTTATAATTTTTATAAAATTTTTAGGACTTTACTTTTATATTTTATTTTTTTATAGTTTTTTAAGTAGGTTTAAATTTTAGAAAAATATATCTTTTAATCTAAAAAGCCAAAATAGTTTTTCTTTTTCCTAAATTTTTCCTTTTTTCCTATCTTGGTTTAGAATAAAAAAAAAAACAAAATATTAGTTTACACTTTTTTTAGGGGTGTTAATCTTTAGATGTAGTTTACTTATTAGTCGCCGTTTAATATTTTACCGTATTTGTTTAATTGTTTAAATTGCTTTTAATTTAGTTAGATATGATTATCAAAAATTATCTTTGCTTTTATTGATATCTGTAATCAAGCTTAACGATAGGTTTTCATTTCATAGTCGTTGGGGTGGGTGGAAAGACCCGGTGTGATCATATTTGCCCTCGGTTTAGTATCGTATTATTAATATATATATTATATATTGTTTAAGAATGTGAATTTATCAAAGGTAACTTGGTAATCTTCTTAATTTCTCTTTTAAAGTATTATATTTTTTATATATTTTACGTGTGTTAAAAACTTGCTACAAGCATCTAGAGTGGATGAGACAATCCTCTTGCCCGTGCTTTCCTACAACTACTTCGTTTTTCTATTAATTCTTTTCTTGTTTAGATGGTAGATATTCCTCAACATCTTCTGAAATAAAAGTCACCAATTGGTAAAAATACCAAAATATAATACTCTCAACGGAGTTATTATCATTTCCATTTCCGGTGAACTTGTTGGTTCCCAAATCAAACTAAAGATTTAACACTTGCCATTTGTGTCTCTACGAAATACGGCTCACCTTGAAAATCAATTTTTGAGAGCTACCATGAAGTAGTTGATTATTTGGTTTTAGTCTCTTCCGTGTAACCGTTAAAATTCAGTTAATATAAAAAAAATTAGTGTAAAGTTTTGCTTTTTGCTTTTTAGTTTTTCTTTTTATGCGCACTCGTTCGCAATCTCAAAGACGTCGTCAACAACAAATTCCTCCGATTGTTGAAAATTTTAATTTAGAAGAACCAATTGTCGATCAAAACATTGTTGCAATGGCCGACAATCGTACCATGGCCCAAATGTTACAAGCACCCATCGAGGGGTATGAAGATGCTATAGTTGTTCCACCGATTAATGCTAACAATTTCGAGCTTAAACAACCTTTAATCAATCTTGTGCAAAGTAATAAGTTTACGGGTAGACAAGACCCTCACAATCACCTTCGATTTTTCAACAAGGTCACTTCAACGTTTAGACATCCCGAAGTTCCGAACACTTCGATAAAGCTTTTGCTTTTTCCTTTTTCTCTAGACGGTGAAGCCCGAGATTGGTTAGACAAGGAACCTCCTAGATCAATTCTCACATGGGACGACCTTGTTTCAAAATTCATAAATCAATTCTTCCCACCTTCAAAAACCACTTACTATCGGAATGAGATCATTACTTTTTTCCAAAAACCAAACGAAACCTTCAATGAAGCATGGGAACGTTTTAAAGGACTCCTTCGTCAATGTCCTCACCATGGCTTCTCGGAACTACACCAACTCGATACTTTTTACAATTCTTTGAATTCCAACGATCAAGATGCCTTAGATTCCGCTGCGGGTGGCAATTTTTTAGACAAGATGCCTCAAGAAGGATTAGCGATTATTGAAAGCAAGTCAAAAGTTCGTTACTCAAGAAGTCGTGCTAATGATTCAAGAGTGAGTACGGATGCTCCTCTTTCTACTTCTTCACCTTCTAATAATTCTTTCGATATGCAACAAATAGCCGCTTCTCTTGAGGATAAGATGACTATTAAGATGAAACAAATGATGAATGAAATGAAAGCTTTAGTTGTTACTACTCCTGCACCCGTCAAAGCAGTTGAGGAAGTATGTGTTACGTGTGGATCGAATCACAATTTTAACCATTGTCCGTTAACTCGAGGTGGAAACGATTTTCCCGTTTTTCATGACAACATCCAACAATTTTAACGAACCGCAGCCGTTGGCAATTTTCTTCAAAGAAACCAACCTTTCAATTTGGCAAGTCAAATGAAACCACCGGGTTTCAATCAAACGAATGTTCAAAACAACCAAAACCGATATCAAGGAAACAATTTCAATTCGAATCAAAACCGTGGAGGAAATTTCAACCCAAACCGCCAAAACAATCAAGGAGCCGTTTATCAAGCCCCACCATACCAACCACCAACAAATCAACCTTTGGTTAATCAAGCTTTACCTCCCGTTTCACAAATTCAAGGTGTGTTTAAAACGGATTTTGAAAGTTA
Source organism: Tanacetum coccineum (assembly GCA_026074375.1). Taxonomy (NCBI): domain Eukaryota; kingdom Viridiplantae; phylum Streptophyta; class Magnoliopsida; order Asterales; family Asteraceae; genus Tanacetum; species Tanacetum coccineum. The sequence continues at coordinate 2,573 of BQNB010138172.1, read as the reverse complement.
GGCTAAAGCTAATGATGCAAATATGAATAACTTGCAAATGAAGTTAGATAATTTTTAAAGAAACCAAAATGATTTTCAAAGAGTTTACAATAAGGCCTTTGTGATAATTGTCAAAAATGCCCTTGATAAGTGTGCTTAATTACACATATCTTTTACCTCTAAAAACGAGCTTAAATGACCAAAAACAGACAAAAACTGCCAATATATGTTTGTTTTGCATTTGTATTGTGCAGAAGTGGGATATCAACAAATAGACAGAAAACCAAGCAACATGACAAAACAAGAGCATTGAATGGAAAAGACTGTGCAAATTCAAGGCCAACGCCAAAAAAATACCAAAGTCTAGAGTCAATACTGAAGAATCACAGTCAAAAACCGAGCCGGAACTGAAGAATACGTATTGAAATGCAATCTTAACCCATCTGATGGGCCTGGAAACCCAATAGTAAATTTATAAGACTGTGACGACCAAATGGGCCCTAATCAATTACAACAGCCCATTTGTAGTGCAATTGCCAAAGACTGGAAGACATTTGAAGCCCAATCCTAAGCCACAGATACAGCCAATCTCAGCCATTGTACACACAAAACCCACTTCATAACCTTATTGGGCCTTAAAAAGCCCAATAACATAAGCCTACACCTTATTGGGCCCAGACACACTCAATTGGGCCCAATACAAGCCCACACACCTTATTGGGCCCAAACCCAAACCCAATGGGCCCAATACAAACCCAAGCCCAACAAAAGCCCATTAATCCAATTTTTATAAACTTTAGGGGCTAAATTGCCAATTTTAAAAGTTGTTTTATAAAGAAAAATGAAAAAAAAAATAAAACACAAGGGCCATTTTTGCAATTTACCCTAACTTCCTTTTATTCTTTTAGTTATAAAACACAAGGGCTGAAATTGCAATTTTCCAAAACCTTTCTTAAACCCTTTTAGTTATAAAACAGCAGGGACCATTTTTGCAATTTGCCAAATCCTTTTATTCTTTTAGTTATAAAAAACGCAAGGGCCAAATGTGTTATTTTCTAAACCTATTTATAACTAAAACTCGGGCTTAATAAGAAATGGAAAAAGAGAGAAAGTGTGAGGGCCATATTTGCCTCTTCTCCAAACATCTCTTTTAAACCCTGCAACCTATAACGGTACTCGAACCCTTTCCCGCCAAACCCAAACCGCCCCTCTCCCATGGTTTTTCTTGCCATACCACCTCCCAAGTACCACTCACAGCTCACTCTCACCCTTTCCCACAACCCATTTCCCCTATAACCCCTTCCCACTTGGAAATCACACAACCCGAAGTCAACATCCATGGCTGAAAATGAAGAGAAGCCCATGGAGGGCTAGGATTACCTTGGGAAGCATTGCACACTCACACAGCTAACACATCCCAACAAAGAAAGGGCAAAGGACTTCTATAAAAAGAGAAGAGAGCAAGCCGAACACCAACACAACCATTTTTTTTATGTTTTTAGCTTAATTTTAATTCAAAGTCTTTCTTTTAATCATTTAAGTGTAATTCAGTTCATGTAAAAGTTTTATGTTGTAACAATTTTCATTTTTAATAAAAGTTAAAAAGTTTGTGAAAATTACCATTGTCAAAATTTAAAGTTTAATGTTATCCATTTAAACCTGTTTAAAATTGTATGAAAGTTGTTAAAGTGTGCTTGAAATCAAATCTTTAAGTCTATTCTTCACTAAAAAAGAGAAAAAAACCCGAAATTTATATTTAAGGGGGTGTTTGGCATTGACCTTAAAATGGGTCAAATGGGGTTGGTTATGGGTCAAGTGCACTCAGCCACTTTTGGCTGAGTGTGTAGGCTCATTTAGATTAGTTAATCAAAAGTTTTTAGTTAAAAAAATAGTTTTAAAGAACCCTTTGATTTTCTGTCAAAAAGCTATAAAGCCAAAATGAGCTTAAGTGCTCAAGCTGCTTATGCAGCTTAAGCACACTTTTGTTGTGCTCTTTGTTGTTGTTTCTAGCCATTTACCCACCCTCCTTGTTCTGTCCTTTTAAATCTCACCAAGCATAAGTCCAAGTTTAGCTTTGAATGATTTTTGAAATCCCTCAATTTTAAACCCAAATATCAGCAGCCTATATTGTTTTTTAAGCTCTTAAATTTTGAATATAAGTTCATTTACATGCCCTTTTAATCTGTTTTGGGTTTACTTTAGGTGAAAAGCCCTTGAGAGCTTATTTCATAAGCCCAAAAAGCCCCTTAAGCCACTGCATTAATTTCCCCTGGTGCTGAGCACCTAGATTCAGCACTCCTTATTTAGCTTATTTTGTATTAAGCTCTAGGATTTTTTAGCTTTTATCTATAGCTTAGTAGTTGCTCTTTAAATCCCCAAGCTTTCTTAGCTTAACTCACCCTTTAGCTTAGCTTAAATTAGGCTTAAAGTCCCCATTTTTCTGTTTTCTTTTAAAAACTGTCAACATAGCTTATCTTGATTCCAGCTTATTTTAGGGCTTATTCTAGAAAACTTAGCTTATTTAGGACTCCCCTCTCCCTATTTATCTGTCCCAATTAGTTGTAGCTTATTTTGTTGGCTTAAATCTCAATAAG
>BQNB010138171.1:0-17746 GCA_026074375.1 Tanacetum coccineum | reverse complement strand
TTAAAACTGGGTTTTAGAGCCTGTAAAAGAGATATGTTAGGCTTAGATGGTGCTTTCATAAAGGGGCCATTTTTAGGCCAAGTATTGGTAGCTGTTGGACTTGATTCAAACAATGGAATTTACCCATTGGCCTATGCGTTGGTTGAAGCTGAAAGTAAGAGTTCATAGTGTTGGTTCTTGCAGTGTTTGGGTGATGACATAGATCTGCATCCCAATTCAAATTTCACATTCATCAGTGATAGACAAAAGGTTAGTATTATGCTTGACTAGTTGAATTCTTAATTACTGAATTATATGAATTTGTAACTGATTAATGAATTGCTTCATGCAGGGTATCATTTCAGCCATTAAAATTGTGTACCCAAGTGCAGATGACAGATATTGCTTGCGACACATACATGAAAACATGAAGCAGGGATGGTGTGGACAAGCATATAAGGATTTGTTGTGGAGAGCTGCATCTTCTACAAATGTTAGGGATTTTGAAAAGTGTATGTTGGAGCTTAAAACGATGAATCCTAAGGCACATGAATGGTTGAACAAGATACCACCGGAACATTGGGCTAGACCTTATTTTTCAGGTAACACATAAATGCAGGGACTAACAGTGTAATTTTTTTTAATGTCAACACAGTTTTTATTACTTTCATATTTATGACTACTAGGTAGACTTATATAGCATTTAATGATTTTATAATTTTGAATTTAGGTAGAGCTAAATCTGATTTATTGCTCAACGACATATGTGAGGTCTTTAATGGTAATATAGTTAGAGGTATGGACAAGCCAGCGATTACACTTTTAGAGTACATTAGTGGGTATTGCATGAAGAGAATAGTGAATGTATAAAGTGTCATTGATAAATGTACTGGTCCTTAGACCCTACTGCAGCTAGAATCATGGAATCCATCAAGAAAGAATCCTATTTCATAAAAGTACAATAGAATGGAGCAAATAAGTATCAACTATGAATGACCCAGCGGCACCACCCCTAGAAGCGTGGGTAAATCCTTGTTATTGGTTGACTACATGGAGGGAAACATACTCTCACAATGTACAACCAATTAATGGGACCAATTACTAAGAGAAGTCTACATGTCCAACAACACTTTTGCCACCAAAGCATCATGTCCAGGTAGGCCGACCAAAGAAGAAAAGAAAGAGGTCCAAACATAAGGATGAACCATTTGTGAAAGATGGTAAACTGAGCAAGAAAGGAAGAACCATTACATGTCAATCATGCGGAAACATTGGACACAATAAGGCAACATGAAAAGGACAAGGTCGAAAGGCAATAACAGGTAGTTATTTGAGCTTTAAGTTTTAAGTGTGTCTTTGATCTAAACATCATGGAACAGTTTAAAAGGTTTTTTTAATGTAGGTGGCAACAATGCAGAAGCCAGTGGTAGTGCATCTAGGCAAGCACAACAAACAGAACCTGCAGTTGGTCAAGATTGTTCAGGTGGATCAGGTGTTGGTGCTGTTATAGTTTTGTCTGCTGTTGATGGTCAAGGTGGTTCAAGTGTTGGTGTTGGCAGTCAAGGTTCATCCCATAGTAGATGGACAAAGAGAATAGTACAAACAAAAAGAATTAGTCCACAAAAAAGAACTCCCACTCAACCTGCAAGTCAACCTTCTACCAATTCTCAAGTGCCAGTGACTGAAACAAGGAATGCAGATGGAAGATAAATGGGTGATGGTATACCAACACAGTCAAGTGCAGCAGGTGGTGCAAGTGAATGGTCTTTATGTAATTCTAAAAACTAATATGTTTCATTAGAGAATGTCTGTAATCCAAGTCCACATAAGTGGCAAACATCAAAGTTCACATCCAAGGCAAACATCAAAGTCCTTTTACAAGAAAACATAAAAGTCCACTTAGGTGGCAAATGGATAATTTTACTTGTTTAGGACCGATTTAAGCTGTTTGTGACCTATTTTACTTATTCTGGAAAAAACTACTCAGTAGCATGAGAGGTTATACACAGTTGGTCCATGATGTGGAAACCAGTTTTGCCCGTTTGAAAAACCATATAAGTAGCATGAGAGGTTATACACAGCTTAATGTGGAAACCAGGTTTGCCCGTTTGATCCCTATATAACAGTGAATGTTGTTTGTTACACGTATTACTACGTTCCATAGTCCACTTAATTGCAAGATAAGTCAAAGTCATAATTGAGTTGCAAAAACATGTCAGTATCATGAGAGTTTATACACACTTGGTCCTTGATGTTATAACCGGGTTTGCCCGTTTGGTCCCTATTTAACAGTGATTGTTGTTTGTTACACCTGTAACTACGTTTCATATTTCCATTGGCGGACAAAAGGGCTAGTCTCTTGGCGGGCTAATCTCTTGGCGGGAAAATGAAGAATTGTGGTTTTCCTTACACGATTAGTCCCTGAAACCCAATTACACCATTGGACCGTCAAACCCAGATACACCATTGGACCCTCAAACCCAAGTATTTAAATCGATACCATATTTACCATTCTAACACACTCTATTTCGCCCTTTGATTCTCACCCATCAATATGAATAACTCAAAACATGTCGGAAGTAAGTGATAATGGTAAGTTACCCATGGTCGACGAAGAAGACTTGATTTAAAAAAAAATTCACTTATGGCTGAAGAAATCATGGTAATGTTAGGCGAGGTTCTTCAAAAAAACTGTATTTCGCCCTCTGATTCTCACCCAACAATCTTAATAACCAAAAACATGTCGGCAGTAAGTGATAACGGTAAGTTTCTCATGGTCGACGAAGAAGACTTGATTTTTTTTTAAAAGTTCACCTATGGCTGAAGAAATCATGGTAATGTTACGCGAGGGTCTTGAAAAAAAAAGGTCAGTGACATCGTTTGGTACACTGATGAAATAAGGGAACAGGTAGAAAAGATTGCTGATGGTGTGAGAGATATAGTTTCCTATTTTGTCGAAAAGGCGGTGAAAAAATATGCATATGATGAATGATGTTGGTGTTTGTTTTCTAAGTTGTTTGTTCCGTAAGTTGTGTTTGTTTTTGAAATTAGATGTTTAACTTTTAGTAGACCGCTAGATCTTGTTATGTCATGTGTATCCAGATGATGAATGATGTTGGTGTTTGTTTTCTAAGTTGTTGTTTGTTCCAGTAAGTTTTGTTTTTTTTGATGTTGGTGTTTGTTTTCTTATGCATGCATTTCAGTTGCATTAATGTTGTGCCATATTTATAAAAGCATAGTCTTGACAAGTTAGCAATTTGCATACAACAATTGGAAGAAAGATATTTGAGTTACTAAGACATGCCAAAGTCAACAAATACTATTTGTAACATTCAGAACATAGCATAGAAACTATGCAGACCCACCATCTTTGTGGAATACTTTGACCATATTTTTCTTTGTAATGTTAAGATAATAATGAGTTGATTGCTTAGGAGAAAATACGGAAACATTATGAAGTATCGAAGTCGCTCCTACGGTAATTGACTTTGCAAACCTCTATTCTGTAAGCAATTTCTAATGAATATTACCGGAGATTGTACCAGAAAGGTCTTTGAATGTTACTGTGAGATCGCCCAGCGCCTTCGAAGTACAAGACTTGATAACTGCAACAACTTTCTTAAGTTTCCCATTATTGAGAAATTTATTAACATCTCCAAAAAAACCCGTCACAATCCCACCATCAACATTGACATAGTTAAGCACGCTAAGCCACGGCGCACGCGTAAAATCGTCATCCTTACCCACATCCTTAATTAATTTTCTAATATACTCTTTTGTAGACATTACGGATTCCTCCCCACCTTCCTGAGTATCAGCTATTTTACGGAGCTTGGCCGTTTGAACAATACCAGCAGGACCTGGTATTATCCTAATGGGCTTCACAACACAATTATCAACTTGATTGTTTTGAGATAAAAACAGGGTTTGGGTGGTGGTGGTTATCTCAGGGACTATGTTATGGGTATTACCGGGATTGGACGCGGTTAAGTGAAGCGAATCGTCAATAACAAGGTGTTGGTTCCCATTCATGATTTGGTGGTGAATTCAATTTTTAGTGGATGACTGCAATACTGCTTTACTTTGTTAATAGTTTATACTAGTCTTAAATAGGGTGTAAGGTAAACTATGTTTGACTTTTTTGCCCAAATATTCACTTGTACTGTTCTAAAAATTGAATAGGCTTATCTATGAATTTGGTCCCTGACGTTTATGGTTTTCAACTGCACTAGTACACCTTCTATATTTAGTCCTTTCCCGTTTACCCGCCCATATTTTCTACAATTGCTCACATAAATAGAGAAAAACCTAAGACCACCTCACATGCCATTTTCATCTAAATAGTTACACTTTGTTGGGATCAAAAGACTTCATAGAGTTTCTACTGCCTAGGTATATATTAGTACTGTCAAGTTAACTTAGTATTGTTCAGTAAAATCTAATGAAAATTATACTAAGTAGTTAGTACTGGTAGTATAATGTTACTACTGTTAGTGTAAAGTTACTACTGTTAGTAGAAGTTAAGACTGCTCAAAGTTGAAGACTAAAAATATGCTAAGTAGTTACTATTGTTAGTACAAAAGTTACTACTGTTAGTGTAACTTAGTGCTGTTAGTATAACTTAGTACTGCTAGAGTAAAGTTACAACTGTTAGCATAAAGTTAGTACTGCTGGTACTTACTACTGCTTGTGCTCAGTTAGTGCTGCTGGTTATAAAGATACAACTGTTGAGTAATTACAACTGCTGGAAGGATTATGCTGACAGAGATAAGATCAAAGACATATCAGAGAAGAGATAAAGATTGAGTGGAGAACAAGAATACTTATGAAGATAAGTATTAGTTATTTGTAAAGAAGATATGTATAACTTATTTGTTTAGAAGATTACGTTTTCTTATAAAAAAGATCATGATAAGTTAGGAAAGTATTGTAAGCCTTGTAGGACTCCTTGGTGTATAAAAGGAGGTCATAGGGTATAGAATTAGATATCTCAATCACATAGAATTGTCATAGCTTCAAGGTTGTAAACCCTAACACTATCAAAGAGTGTTCGTATTAATATATTGAAGCTTATTGTTTTGATTGTATTTTCTGTTTGTCAAACATACTTTACTGTTATTCTTCTTAGTGATATAAACTAGATTCCGCATAGTTTATATCATTCACTCAAAGTTTCATTCTTAGTACCTTTGGATTTATCCAAGGATACTAAACCTTACATCAAGCTAAGGAGTTAAAGATCTATTCATTGGGATCAACAAGTGGTATCAGAGCTTGTTGTAAAGCTTTAAATAAGAAGAAACAAACAACATTTACTAATTCTATTTCTTAAGATGGAGGCAGGAACTACTACTACTACTCTGACTGTAAAACTTCCTATCCTCAACCCAGCAAAATATGATCTCTGGTTAATGAGGATAGAACAATACTTTCTGATGACTGATTACTCCTTTTGGGAAGTAATTAAGAATGGTAACAAAGTACTAAAGAAAACTGTTGGAACAGTTGAGCAAATCTATGAACCTACTTCTGCAGAAGAAAAGTTGGACAGGAAGAATGAGATGAAAGCTAGAGAAACTCTGTTGATGGCACTTCCAAATAAGGATCAACTTAAGTTTCATTCTTACCAAGATGTAAAATTGCTCATGGAAGCTATAGAGAAGAGGTATGGAGGAAATAAGGAATCCAAGAAGGTTCAGAAGACACTTCTCAAGCAACAATATGAGAACTTTGCAGCATCAAGCTCAGAAACGTTGGATCAAACTTTTGATAGGTTGCAAAAACTTATTGGCCAATTGGAGATTCAAGGTGAAGTAATTGGGCATGAGGACATGAACCTAAAACTGTTGAGAAATCTTCCATCTGAATGGAAGACTTATGCTTTAATCTGGAGAAAAAAAATCAGAAATAAAGACCATCAGTTTGGATGACTTGTACAACAACTTAAAGATTTATGAACCTGAACTTACAGGATCATCAAGCACAAGTCAAAATCCACAAAATGTGGCTTTTGTGTCCTCTAACAGCACAAGCAGCACAATTGAAACAGATAATACTTTTAATGGAGTTAGTGCTGCTCACACTCATGGTAATACTGTTAACTCTACATCTGTAGATAACCTTTGTGATGCTGTGATCTGTGCTTTTCTTGCAAGTCAGCCCAACTCTCCTCAACTTGCTAGAGAGGATCTAAAATAAATTGATCCTGGTGACCTAGAAGAAATGGATTTACATTGGGAGATGGCCATGTTAACAATCAGAGCTAAAAGGTTCATCAAGAGAACAGGCAGGAACTTGGACATAAATGGTCAAAGAATTGGCTTTGACAGGTCAAAGGTGGAATGTTTCAATTGTCATAAAAATGGTCACTTTGCAAGAGAATACAGAGCTCCGAAGAATCAAGAATACAGAGGAAGAAAGTATGGTAGAAAAATTGTGCCAGTGAAAAATACCACTGAAAATGCATTGATTGCTCAAGATGGAATTGGAGGGTATGATTGGAGCTACCAGGCAGATGAAGAGCATCCTACAAACTTTGCATTAATGGCATATATGTGACAACCATGATTTGAGCAGGTTAGTCAAACTGTTAGTATTGACTGATGTGCCTGTTTCAATATATGGTGTATGTGATTCTGTGTGTTTATATGAGTTTATGTGGGTTATGTGAGGTATTGGTAAATCCAACCTAATTGAGTGTGATCATCACAATGTAGATTGTAAATGGGGGGGGGGGGGGGGGGGGGGGGGGGGGGGGGGGGGGTGGGGGGGGGGGGGGGGGGGGGGGGGGGGGGGGGGGTGGGATGGGGGGGGGGGGGGGGTGAAATTGGTTAAGTTTATTTCGTTCACTTTTGAGTGACAAGGAAATGATTATTGAGATTTGAGCGTTTCCGTGTTAAATGTGTAAGTATTATTACGTATACGTATTTTTGTGTTAGTAATCTAAGATAGGTTTAGATTTTTAAGTGGTAAGTTAAGAATAATGAAAAAAGTTCTATTTTAGGAAAGTTAGGTTGAAAATGAAAAGTTAAAAAGTTATTTTTAAAAGTCTAGTGAATTTCGTTTAAGCAAAAAGGTATAGTCAAATTAGTTAAGGTTTTTATAAAAATTTAAGGAAATACAAGTAATTATATAATTAATAAATAGGAAAAAAATAATATATGAAAAGGCCTAGCCGGCCGAATAAAATAAAAAAAGAAAAGAAAAAGAAAAAAAGAATTGTATTAGGAAACAAATTCTAATTAGGCTTTATCTAGGATTACTTTAGGAGCCTATAAATACAAAAAATAAAATCCCTAAACCCCTCTATTGATCGGCCGAATTTTCCAAGGGAAAAAGAAGAGAAAAATTTAGGGTTTCTTGGTTAAGGTATTTTCTAATTCTTGTTTAATTCTAGTTAATTTTTAATTAATGTAATCTAGCATGATGGATTAGGGTTTTAAACATGTAATTTTCGGCTAGGGTTTGGATTAGGGTTTTATGTTTCTGAAATTTTATGATGTATAGATCATGTTTGATCATTCGTTTGATTGTTTTCATGATTGGGTTAGTCGGTTAGGGCTTGATCTTTAGATATAGTCGTTTTAATTCACTACAGAATTTTGGTCAGTCTTGTAGAGGTCATATCTCAATCATAAATTATAAAATAAACAATTTACAACATACTGGAGATAACCTCAGAGAGTCTACTTTCCAGAAAAGTTGGTCTCGTGAGTTTTTATGGTCGGGAAGTGGGTCAAAAGGTCTTTACAAAATCAGTGTGTAAAACAGTGACGAATTTCAGTTTTGGTTTTGATTTTTCTAAAAACACTTAGACATCTAGTTAGAGGCTACAAATCACGTGGAAGTTAGTTTGTATATTGTGTGTGACCCCTGAATGTTTTCTAAGTATGTAAGGAGTTCTAAAGTGGTCAGCGAGTGCCATACTTTTAGGGTTTCAGATTCTGAATGAATTCTGGACACTTTGGATTAATGAATTTATAAAGGGTATTTTTAAAAGGGTAACGGCATTGGAAGAGCTATGAGAGGTTCATAGGACATATATGTAGCATGCTGAATTTTGGTTTGAATTTTGGAAGTGCTTAAGTGGTACGTTTAGGAGGCGTAAGTGAGCATAAAATTCTGCTCAAAACCAGAAAATTTAAAGTGTAGCATTGAAGTGTAAATGGCATATGTAGGAGTTGGAAAAGGGTTAAAATCAAGTATAGAACTATGGTAGATAGCTTAGATATCCATAATAGTTGAGGTTACATCATATTGGGTTGAATGCCTAATTGATGGTAGCTTATTGTGTGCTTAATTGTTTAGATTATCCGTGAAGTGTTTGTGAAGCTTTTGTTGGATTCTTTTGGGAAGCTAAGCATTAGGTGAGTTTCATAGTCCCTCTTTTTAATGTTTTAAATTGGGATGGAAATGATGCTAAGTGTTTTGGAAATGTTTTGAATTGCTGTGATTATGTGTTTTGATTGCGTGTGGACATTATGTGACTGCATATGGCTTGTTGTTGCATGATATTGTGTTGTGTTGAGGATCATTAATAGTGGGGCTGATCATCTCACGGATCGTTAATTTGAGATTGATCAACTCAGTGAATTGGTATGGGTCTAGGCCTAAATATAAGCTTCAGCTGGTAGACTTTTATGTGCGTAAGTGACGTATGTGGGATCGGAGGGGTACGCCTACCCAGTATATGTATGGTTGGTTTGATATGGTAATTTGGTTTGCATGTTAGCGTAAGTTCATATGTTTCATAATTGTCTTATATTATTTTGATAATCACAGTAATTGGTTTGAAAGGTTTATAATGTGTGTCCTAAACCTATGACTCTCACCAACCGTTGTGTTGACGTTTTAAGCATCATTTTCAAGTGAGCTTAATGGTGCTAAGATAGAGCGAAGTGGCTAGAAGAGACCGTAGGATGCTTGGAGTTATTTATGCTTTCTGTTTGAATAAATGCGTTTGCATGAATTGTTTGGATTATGTTTTTGCATGTCATTTATTGACGAGACCTCTTTCTCATTAATAAAGACACCATTAGGTTTTGGGAATTGTTATGACACTTTGTGTCTTTGCTTTACTTTAGTTTTCATTTTAGTATTCTCTATATAGACACCATGTGTTGTGATGATATCCATTCTTGTTTACGCCTCGCGTTTCCGCCTTGGCGGGGTGTGACAGATTGGTATCAGAGCCTTTGGTTATAGAGAACTAGGTGGTTGAGCCTAGACTATAGCTTAAGGGTCCCTCATATAGTTGCATTTTAGGGCATAAGTGTTTGTGTACGTATATACCGTATGTTCTCGCTACCTAAAAGCTTTGAAGTATACCTTTTGTTCTCAGTTGGGGTAGCAGTATAAGTTCTGATAGTTTCTTGCATTCTATTCTGCTGTTGGTGGTAATCATTGTTACAGTTGTGATTGTTGTGGTTATTTTGATAGTTGTGATTGTTGGAGTGGTTATTGTTGTTGCGATCATTGGGGTAGTTGTTGTTGTCGGTGGTGTTTCTTCTATCCTCAAACTTTTGTTTGTGATCTTTGGTTTCTTGCGCAGAATTGTGTTTTATTACCTTCTCCATCAACCTCTGGGTTATGGTAATGGCTTCCTCCAGAGTTTGAGGTTTTGAAGCAGTAACATTTTCCTACAATAATTCTGTGTAATCCCCGATAAAATACTTCCATATAGTTTTCTCATGTTTGGTACCATGTTTGTCATAAGACTGGGCAATTCATTGGGAATCTTCTAACTAAGTTTGAGAATCATTTCCTTTCACAGCCAAGTTGTAAAATTCGTCTTCCATTTTTCATACTTCAGTTCCGGGGCAATATCTTAAGTTGGATACAAGAGCCTTTATAATTTTGTCCAGGTGAGTCCCTGGTGGCTTTTTCTAATCCCAATAGTTGGAGCTGTATGCATTCTACCAGGACAAGGTATCATTGGTTAGAGTACCAGTAGAAAATGACACTCTGTCTTCCTCGGCACACTTGCTACGAGAAAATACTAATTTAGTATGTTCAAACCAGCGGATGAGGCCAACAGCTCCTTCTGTACCATTTAAATAGGAAGGTTGACAACTCATAAACCCTTTGTAGTTACTTATTACATTTCTATTGGTATTTTCCATGGTAGCAGCTTGTGCTTCCAGAGCTGCAGCAATACCATCAACAATCGGTTGCCAGATGGCAGCCTAAGTCATAGTTGGTTTTTCAGATGTTGATGTTCTCTTGGGAGGCGTCTATCAATATATACAAGACAACATAGAATAAGAATCCATAAAATGAATGAGTGAGCCGAGCGACGCGCGCTGTTAAGGTATGAAAATTCTCATTATAATACAAAGACTTGTGATCATTCTTTGATATTACATTGCAGGATATAACAGAAAATTTTAGAATTTAAGACTTCCAGAGATAGAGACAGAGATAAATGGAGTGAGGATCCAATAAGATGCTTATTGTTTCTAGTATCAAAAGGTTTGAAAAATCTAGATGGTAAGAGAATCTAGTACTGCCCGATAAGATATAAGTCATCATACTACTGGATAAGGATAAATGAATTGTCGGACATACACAATTGGGTATTATGAAACTACGAGTATAACGAAATCACCACTGTATAATGAGCGACTTGTTCCTATATAATTTGCATAGCAAAATTTTACAAGTGGGTCATATTCATACATCTAATGGTTTTGGATTCTATAAAGCTGTAAACGACACAATACTAATATTGTGGTTCTCCCTTGTTGTTTTTGAGTTTTTGATCTTGGTAGAAGACTTCTTGAGGACTAACCTGGATAACCTCAATGATTATTTCCAAAGAGTGATACATTATAACAAGTATCTGACTCCAAGCGCGTGAGCGCTCGGGGACGTGTGTGTAGTTCACGAGACGCAGTGGTTGCGGTATTGAGTCCATAATGATGTTATCTAACTCTGGGCGAAGATAGAGCGACATCAAAGGGAACTCGGTGTGGAGTAGTTGACCTAAGACCGGTGATAAAGATCCTACGATGAAGAATGGAGATACTGGGAATGGGTGATTCAACAAGAGTCTCATGTCTTTAGGTGGTGAAATATCCTCGGAGGAAAGAAATCTCGGGAATATCCGGTGAAGTCGGGTATAGTTAGGAGCATTTTGTAAAGGAAAAAGCAAGCCTCCACATCGAATCAGAAGGCTAGAGGGTGGTGTACGAGACACACGACTGTATAACAACCCAGTGGAAATAACATAAGTTATTTATATAATAGTATAATAGTTATGTATTATCTGCTACACAAATCTCTTACATACACTATTCGGGGAAATGCAGTGGCACGAAGGACTTTCTTGGATGGAAAAAGTAGTTATAGTTTAGGTTTTACCCTTGTTCTCTATAACCATGAGCTCTGATACCACTCTATAACACCCCCATTTTTGAAATATAACAGCGAAAGCTAATCTGGGGTATTACTTCATGGATCAACAGACATAATCATAGAAAACGACTCATAAAGAGACGTTTTAGAAAATTTAGTTATCATTCAATATAATCAGAGTTTTACAAAAGCAGGTCCAACAATCTAGAAGTATAAAGTTTGAATGATTATAGTTTAGCCCTCTCCAAGTCCGTGCCACTTCGTGCCATAGTTTGCTCAATTACCTAAGATAAACATGCTAAAAAGGATCAACACAATGGTTGAGTGAAATTCATAGGTTTATGATAAATAGTTTGAATACAAGTCATAATAGATAGTGGGTTACGTTGTTATACCTATAAGTAGTAATAATTGCATGCATGTACAATTATCATAGAAAACAGTATTATCATGGAAAACAGTATTATCATGGAAAACAGTATTATCATGGAAAACAGTATTATCATGGAAAATAGTATTATTGCCCTAAGCTCATGAATCACATATTTAAACTCAATAGAACCGGGAGCCTCTATCCGAAGACATACTGGGAGCTACTACCCAAAGAGATACTGGGAGCTACTACCCAAAGAGATACTGGGAGCTATTACCCAAAGAGATACTGGGAGCTATTACCCAAAGAGATACTGGGAGCTATTACCCAAAGAGAGACTGGGATGTATTATGGGAAAATGGGAGGGAAACTTATGTCAATAATATATCAGATAGCATATATTGAAAAACACTTGTATTCCATAGTTTATAGTCATGAATCCCCTAAGGATTTAACAAAACATTTAAAGAGGGACGATTCACAGTATGAACCATATCATATATCAAAATCACTTGTGTTTAATTTGTATAAAACAAGCATGTATCCCCCTCGCGGGTTTATAAAACATGTAAATAAGTAAAGGCGAGGCTATGAACTTCACTAAGTCTTTGAAAAGTAATCACATTGTTATAAAATAAACGAGTATGTAAAAGAGTTTTGTGAAACAAGCAGTATCAACCACTCGCTAGTTTTCTAAAAACATTCAAAAGATTGAAATGCGAGGCTATGGACTCACATATCGGTATTATAAGTACTTGTCATATAAAAATAATTGAGCAATGTATCCACCATCGCGGGTTTAAGAAAACTTTCAAAAGATAGAAAATGTGATGCTATGAGCATTCATAATACGATTTTAGTATTGTGTATATTAAAAAACAATTATGCATGTATCCCCCTCTCGGATTTATAAAACATTAAGAAGATTTAAAAATGCGAGGCTATGAACATCACCTTAACAGTAACAGGGAAATCTGATTGGTGGCAAAGATATATCAGTGAAAGTAACGGCTCGTCACCAACCTGTGGTAAATGTTCAAGCCTTAGTTGGATTGATTATGTTCTATAACTTACTTATTCATATGGTTAAATGTCAATGTTTATTAACTTGTGGAAACATCGTATCACTGTTCGGGCTATCATAATCCAGAGGTCATGTAGTATCGTTGAGGAAGCCAGGGGGCACTTGTTAAAAAATACGAAACCCAGCAAACTCATCAAAACAAATACTCAAATGGAACCCCTCACATGAAATTCCCTAGTAACGTGATATGATAAGATTTTAATTTTCTTCAAAAGCTTGTCGATGATAAGTTAGGTTAATTATATAACGTTATTGTTTTATAATGCGTCGATCGTTGATTAATAACGATAAATGTGTCGGGTTTTAATGAAATCGAGTTTTGTAATATTAAAATATATTTTTATAATTTATATAAAAATATTATATATCATATTTTTAAGAATACAAAAATGGCAATATATACCCTTTGTTTATAAACTTTTACAAGTTTAGTCCTTTATATATAAAGTATATATAATTTAAACTTTTAACTTCAAAACTTGGCAAAACAGCCCCTTATAGTTATAACTTTGGAATAATGACATTTTCAGCTCCTTTAGTTATAAATTTCAGAAAGTTACGATATATACCCCTAGCATGGGATTAATTTGCAAAACAAGTCCAAAAACCATAATAATGATATTTTTGAAATCCAAAATAGTTTTGCAGGTTATAGCTTATTAGAATAAGCTAAAATAAGATGTTCTAATGCAACAATAGTTTAGAAAATGGATTCGTTAGCTAGAAAATCAAAACGGGTCGTTTTTAGGGATTAATAAAAACGCCTGGTTAGATTCAAGAGTTAACAATGTTTCATAAGGATCTATTAGACCTTTATGAAGTTCTAATACTAGATTATTGAGCTTATAGAATACAAGATTATAAGGCTACTTGAGCTAAAAATGGGTTAATAGGCGGGTTTTTTGTTTCTAACGCCAAGAAACGACTTCAATGCTCTTCCTTGATTATTGGCTTCAATTTTGATCGGTAAAGGACTTCTCTGATCCTCCTTGAGTCTATTTAGAACACCATTTGAGTGGTGATGGAGTTTTGCTGTGTGTTATGAAAGAAATGAGGGTCTTGCTTATTTAAAGTTTCGAAATCTGGGTCCAAGGTTAAGGCTTGGAGTAAGAACTAATGGCAGCTATTGAATGAGTATGGAGAGCTAGGGAGTGTGGCTTAGCAAGGTGGAGGAGATGGTATGAAGTTATGGTGATGACTAGGGGTTTTGGAGACATGGTGCCCAAGTTGGGTGACCAAGGTGTGATGGAGGTGCTGTAAGTGTGCTAAAGAGGTAGGTGATGTGGTGTGAGGTCATGGTGACGAAGGTTGTGGTGAGTCCATGGGGAAGCTGAGGTGTTTATTTAGTTTTATACATGGCAGTCTTTGGCCAGCCCACATCATCCTGTAAAATGGTTGTCATTTACAAACCGAAACTCCGATGAAAGCTCAAACCAGTAGAGCATGTTAATTATTTGAGATACCTCTCCCAACTTTAAGTTTACATATTTAAAGTTACTATACCAAAATTTTAGAAGATAAAAGCCATTTATTACAGGTGTGCAAATCTGCTACTTTTTGGCCATTTCGCTATAGAACTAATTCACCGACAGTCGAATCGGGTTGGATCAACCGCAAAATGATCACACGAACATAAGGGCTACAACCTAGTATTTTGCTTAATACCCAAATCCTATTGATTATATTCCCATATCATGTTTTTATTCAACGATCAATTTCTGAAAACTATAAACTAGTTTAAGGGTGTAACGGGTTTGCTAGGGTTTTTGGGTTTAGGATTAGGGTTTAGGTTTTAGGGTTAGTGTAGGAGCTGAGATTAGAGAGGGAAAAGTGTTTAAATATTATGTATTGAGTGCTTGTAATTAGTGCTAAAGAGGTGGTACGAAATCCTTAAGAAATTGGAAGAAAAAATGATACTAGTTTTGAATAATATGCTTATTGCTTGTACATTAGCTCAATGAGTGTACTTATGTCGTTTAGGAGGGAAAATGTGATTTAAATATTATGTATTGATCACTTGTACACATGCTTGAAGGCTTGTACATTCGTTTTATATGTAAACATTACATGAAGTTAGGGTTTTGATATAAACGTTAACGGATAAAGTTCATTTGATAATATCGTTGTGAAAACTACGTTAAATAATTAACGGTACCATGATAACAATGGAATAATAGATATTGACTTGACATATTTAGGAAACGTTTAACTTGATGTAAACATAATGGGAAAAGGGCCATAGTAGTTGTCATGGCGCTCGTTTACTTTAGAAATGTAAACTAGGTTACATAATGGAATGGAATAAAAACGAAAAATATTCCCGGGAAAAATGTTGTACTTAATATAGTAAGTAGATATTACATTGATGAAAATACTGGAAAATTACGGGTTGCTATACTTGACTCGTATACATTTGACATATGCATGCAATCATGGGGTATGTCAAGTTATGCTAGAGCAATGATCTTGCGAGCTGATGAGGAGTTGAAAAATACTATCGTGGTGGCTATGCCAAACCTTATTGGTGAGGGGTTCAATATGTGCACAATACGTGTTGAGTATGAGTGGAAACCTCTGAGTTGAAAAATATTTATTTTGATGTTTGTTGAGTTAATTGTAATTTTGTTATACGAGTATCATCTTTTACAGTAGTTGTGCTTGTTATGTTAGCTTTCATCTATATAACGGGCTGGGTTGTGAGATTCATCTACATTCATTGTACATTTTTTGAAGAAATGCATTTACCGAAAAACCCTTTTATCCAAAAAAATATGATTGCGCACATAATGACCCGTTGAGCTTTAGGTGAAATCCAATTTGTTTTTGTCCATCTTGAATATCACGTGTCGATGTTATCGAATGTTGGATGAATTTTATATTAATATATTATTTAATCATGAAGAAATGATAACAAATTAATATTTTTTCTATTCAAACATCATTTTCAACTGCTAAAAAAAGATAATGGATATTAATATTATATATCTATATATAAATATATATCTAATATATTTATTAATTTTACTTGTATTGTTATTACCCAATTTGAAAAAACATTAATTAATAGCTTGATGGTTAACAATGTTATTTGCCAAAAATAAGAAAAAGAAATAATAATTGTGTTTTTCTTAAATTATGTGTTTTATGTCAAAAAAATTATTTAACACGGCCTAGAGTATATGAAAAAGACCTAAAAATCATGATATATAACTATCTAAAAATGTTGCAACAAATTTGTCCATTTTACACTTTAGGTGAGCCAAATGTTAATTCACAAGATAGTAAATTAGGCTTTAGACCAATGATTTGAAAAAAACGGTCTCTAATCGACCCGGTCAAGTCACTGGGTTACCGGTTTAACCGGTTCGACCACCGAGTCAACCCGGTTTTCCACAACAACAAATATAAAAAATATTTTAAAGATACAACAAAAAGTATATATATAAATCATGGATATTATTCATATATTAAGTCTAAAAACCATTTACTAACAAATATAACATGTAAAAATAAAATTACGTCGCAAATATATATAATTAACTTTGCTTTATTTGTAAAAAATCACGAAAAAAAACCAAAACCCGGCCGGGTCTCGAGAACCGAGTTTTAAAAATATAAAACCCGGTTTAATTTGACCCGTTTTTTCGACCGAAACCGGTTCAAACGGATGACCCGGCCGAGTCGAACCGGGTTTCAAAACACCGCTTTAAACTACACTACATAAGCATGATTATTATGGCTTTATAGGTGGGTCATGGCCCACCGTACCCCCCGATAGTTACGCCATTATGAGATGTACTTATCAGTGGCAAACTTATACAATAATGTAAGGATTGAGATTCTCTCAAGTTAGAATGAACATGACCGGTCATGTTTCCTCACAAACAAAAGAAAAATCGGTTCCCGCAGTAGACCCTGCAGTTTTGAATGTGAGGGAACATGACTGGTTATGTTCATTCTAACTCGAGAGAATCTCTATTCATAATGTAAACTTCTTTAAACTTATAACCAAAATAAAGAAGATTAAGGTTTGATAGAAGATTTATCATCATAATTTCTTTGTTTCTCATATCTTGAAAAAATATTTACAGGAACCACAAATATAATGTTAATTGGCCTATTTTGACTTTGCAACTATTATTTTTTGCGACGTACTCTCCGCATTAACCTTTTATCAACACCTTATTATATTTGGCTTGTGTTATACGTACCCCCTGGAACACCATTTGTACCCCCTGTTTTTCCGGGTTTTTTTCGTCTTTTTTTTAAATTTTTTATAACTTTGCTTATATTATAAAACTGTGAAACTGAAAGCGCGGAATAAAAATTATAAAGTTTAACGAGTCAAAAGTATAAAACTGTCAAAAAATACGGAACATAACCTTATATAAAACTACGTTGTACTGTAAAATGGGGTACAAAAGAAATCTTTTGTACCTTTTTAGTACTATTCGGTGGGCCAGGGGGTACCAATAATAGCACCCATTATATTTTTGCAGGTACAAGGAAATGGAATGATGTCGTGGACAAAATGAAAGGTGTTGGTACATAAAGCAGAACACAAAGGTTGAATCGGTGTATAAAGAGCATCTCCAATGGGAAAAACACTAATAGCTTTTTACTATTTTAATAAATCTTTTAAGAGTGGTTTTTTGCATTGGAGTGAAAGCTTTTTATAATGACTTGGTAGATTACAAGTCTTTCCACAAAGTCTTTATACATTAGTATAGGAAGCAATAAATGCCTTAAATGCAAAAAGCTATCAAAAGCTTTTTGCATTAGAGATGCTAAATACTTTTTCTTTGTTTCACATTAATGATTCAATAAATGTTAGATTTTCAAAAGTCATTGACACAAATCTTCCACAATGCAAAAAGCTTTTCAAAAGCTTTTCACAAACATTTTATTTAAACTAAACAAGCATGCATTTAATGAAAAGAGTAAACTACACCGTT
>BQNB010138170.1:0-5000 GCA_026074375.1 Tanacetum coccineum | reverse complement strand
ATCAGTTGATTTGAGATCCATAGTATGTCCAAATAAATGGTTGTTGTAAAGCAGCAGGCCTCTCCGAGCCCGGGCGTTGATTATCAAATCTGCAAAATTCATCGCGCGAGTTTTCCCTATATTTATAATGGCTGTAGCAGCACCAGCCTCATGAGCTGCTCTGTAAAAATCAATTCATTTCAGATACCCCATTTATATAAAACAAACCACAAAATGTGTCCCCCTTAAGTAGATTTAACAAACATCTGCATGAGAACAATGCTACCACAAAGACAATGCTAAACCTTAAACGGGCAACACGGCTAAACCTTACATGTATGGATTTTTGGATCTTAGGTGTTGGTATGTTTTTTCTCTTGTTTAAAACTTTATTCATGAAAGAATTTAAAAAAAAAATATTCTCCTACCACAAAGACAATGCTAAACTTCTACCCAAAAAATCAAATGATCTTTTCTTGTCCAAAGTAGTTCATTCTCAGTTCTATTACAAGTTTTTGGTAATTATGATCTTATAAGATAAATGGATTGAAATAAGTTGGTTTATGTATTGCTTAGTTTCTGTATAAAGTACATTGGTTACGCTCATGACCCTAAAGGGCCCTAGCTGTCTGTACAATAACAGGGACAAACCCGATATATCCTAACTATCAAGTATCAACAGAATACATAGAGAGATGAAGTTCAATATCTTAAACTGTAACTTTGGATGTTCATATAACAGAACAAAAATTATTCGTAGGTCAACCCATCCCGGACCATTATGACCCGTACTATAAATGGGCTGTTTTTACCCACCACCCAACCTACCTGCCCTGCTCATTTTGCTACCCTTACATATTTGAAATGGTGCTAAAAGTTTCATAGGTGATCAAGATATTTCAATAATCTAGTTTCCTAATGGTCCTATCATATATTTCTGTTTTGTTGGTTCATTCTAATTCTCATTGCATCACCTAAACCACGACAACAATCATCTGTCTCTATCTCTCCAAATCAAAGTGCGACATTAAAAAGTCGGCATAAATGAAGATTTGTACCTGACAAGTCGGAAAGCGGACATGGTCATTACTGATGAACCAAGGACAAGGAAAGCATCACACCCTTTAGCAGCTTCCATTGCCATATTAGCTCTATCCTTCGGTACATTATCACCAAAAAATACAACCTTCAACAAAACAGCACATTAGTACCATTAGATTCTGCAGTTAGTTGTGGATTTGAAACACTAGGTAGCCATGGAACCGAACTGTTACCTAATAAATAAGTAAATAACCACAGTTATAACTCCCTACTAATTAAAAGATTAACAAGTTCGGTAGCAAACCAGAGTTATTCTTCTCTACTAATTCAGACATTAACAAGTTCGGTAGCAAACCAAACTTACGGGATTAAAACATGGGGTTCATAAATGAAAAGCAACAAGCATGATAGCCCGCGCGTTGCAGCGGGGCTTTGTTTTTTCACGCGCGGGTCTTTGTTTTTTTTCGATAATCGGCATTTGTAGATAAACTAAATGTATATGTCGAATTCCTATTTAGCTTACACAACATGTAACCAATTTCTAAGCAAAAAGTGAGCATAAGTACATAAAAACTATATCTTACCTATTATACACAGTGCTTTGACTATCGTCACTATTATCTTGACGAAATTGTGTAGCCCATATCACAGAATTAGAAATGTAGATTTAAAAACCTGCATACACAACAGAAATAACATAGTTAAAAAGAATGATCAAATTTACTGGGATCAAATATCAGATATATCAGACCTTGGCATTAGATATCACATATCTGCAATGAGAATATTTTGTATTTTATGTAACCATGCAAAAAGACACATGTGCTTTATTTATTTTCTTGGCATTACATATCAGATATGCTAAAACAATATACTAATTACTAAATGACTAAATTTTTTTTTGTTTAATATACAAAAATAATCATACCATGACGATTGGTTAAGTAGATTGAAATGGTCGCATCAACCTAGTGAAAATGATTCAGATCCTTGGTGAAATGGTAGGCATGTTATGATCTAACTAAGGTTGGCTTCCAAAGACTACCGACAGTTTACGCACGTACTATACCATAAACTCTTATCTTCTTTTCGAAACATTGTTCGACCTTTAATCCGACCTATTTTTAACCATGTTCAAAGTAAGTTGCACATCATTTGAAACTAATGGGACGCTACAACCAAATCCTCGGATTTACTTACAGTTATCAAGGAAGCAACAAATGCTTCTACAGAAATTACATCCTCATCTTCAGGATGAAGAAGCAACAAGTCATTGTTTGTGTAATTCCCTAGTTCAAGTAGCTGTTGCAGTCCCTCGTTGTTTTCATTGTACCTAACATAAAAAAAATACATGTATAAACATGCTAAATAAAGGGTCAGATGCGGACAAATATCAGTAAAAGGTTCATATTTGAAGATTATACTATTAATCTCCGGCCCAAGACATTAAAAAAATTAAACATAAAATGCAAAAGATGTGTTTTTTAACAGTATAATAGTGTTACTGTTGTGGTTTAGAGATCGCCACCTAACTTAAATCTATGTGTCATGTGTGATTGTATTTATGGTTGGCTACTTATCTGATGATATAATACTGAAAAATACTGAAACTCATAAAAGGGAAAGGTCAAAGTTTGACTTATTTAAAGTCAAACTGCATATATGGTAAGTGCAGGATTTTCATAATGTTGTTATGTGATGAAATAATAGCTAATAGTTTTGTATTGATGGCTAAAATTGAATTGAGTACAGGAGAACTGAAATCTTCTGTTAAACGCATCATTACCTCTGTATGCGTTAACGTATGTAAAAGTTTATGAAATCACCTTTCAATCACTAAATTTGTGTCCAGCACTTGCAGGTACAAAGTCTTTTGTCACTAAAAATAAGGCTCAGATATGTAAATACGGTTCCAGTACCAAATGCACATGGCTGCAATCAAACTTTTGATGTGACTGCCAAGCCAAGATACGGGTTTGGGTAAACCGTGCATAGTAAGCAGAAAATTATCATCATCGCCTAGTATACCCATAGATGGTTCCAGAAGAATGGAGGGGGGAAAGATGAAGGTATAGCTTATAACACTACTTTGGATCTGGATAAATAAACAGGCCGATGTTTAGCACATCAAGAGAAGAAAATGACCCAGAGTCAAAACGATTGCGTTTTTGTTACCACTAATGAACTGATTATAAAAGGCACGTTTTTCTATCTTGAAACGACAACCATTGAGTGCCTTATGTATAACGGGGTAGTCGATCATTTCATGAGGCTTAGATTCTTAAACATTCGAACAAAGAGGATCGGTTCACTATGGCTGCAAAAATTAATAATTGCCTTGCCAGGATACGACCGATCTCAACTTTAACAAAGAGGATTGGTTCACTATGGCTGCAAAAATTAATAATTGCCCTGCCAGGATACGACTGATCTCAACTTCGCTCAAATCCGCTGTAACACACTGTAATTCTATCATCACAACCTTTTGATTATCCTATCATAGATTATGCGTGGAACGGATGTCCCCATCTATAAAAACTGCTTGAAAAGGCAATAAACAGATTTTAAACCATTGTGCTCAGGTCTGCGAATATAGAACCAAAACCAAACATCGTTATTGACTGCAACTATAACCCAGGTCAAGCTACCTTGCCAACATACGGCCAGTGTTGGCTGCAACAGTAACCCGGGTCAGGTACTCAAGTGAAGTTACCTTGCCAACATACCGCGAATGTTGGCTGCAACAGTAACCCGAGTCAGGTTACCTCGGCAAAATACCGGTATCATGATAGCCTTACAATCACTTATTTTTACACGACCCTGATTTTTAATGGCCAGAAACATACCTTCGTAAAAAGTAAAGAATTCACACACTTATAACAACCAAATTGCAAAAATGTGAATAAACAACATGCAAATGCATCAAGGTTATCAACAAATTACATGCCATAAAGGAAACACATACTTGGAATGTGGTTGATCCCTTTGTTATTGTGTTATCTTTCTGTTTACTGGAAGAGTATAAATGAAGCACCAAAACCTTCTATGTTCATCGATATTTGGTTAACTAATATTGGAATCACCCAATTGTAAACATATTTTTATAAGGGGGAGGGGTTCAGTTTTTGTATTTCATTAACACTTGTAAGGCTTAGGTCTGCACACGTAGAAGAAAAATGAAACACCATTGTTGGCTGCAACCGCAACCTGGGTCAAGTTACCGCGCCAAGATACCGGCAGTCTTGGCTGCAACAATAACCCGGGTCAAGTTACCCCGCCAAAATACCGGTCTTGTATAGTTTTATAATATTCAGCAACAGTACGTTCGTGGAGGTTGCTGAGGCGAGAGATTCTCACGCTCAACCATCCGTTCATCGAACGCAGCAAGAGCAAATTTAAGGGTGGCAGCAACCTCAACTAACACGACCAAAAATACCGTAAAGAGCTGCGATCTAATTCTGGATAATACAATGTAGCTAACAATATGGTGCACACTGAACAGACAAAAAAATTCAACGCATAATAACTGATTCAAACCGCAATAAGCAGATACCAAACAGTGTTAAGCACCATTTTTCCATTTACTTTTATGTGGCTTAACCATAGAAACACAATATAAGCAATCAAACTTCTATACCAATTAAACCATACGAAAGTGAACAATAGCCCAATTTCAAAATACCCAATTCACAAAAACACGAAGACAATCAAACCCTAATCTCGATTTACAATAAAAAGCAACACTTTAACCAAAAAGAAAAAGAAGATACTTACGTATCTGCTGCTAACCGATCAACCAAAAGCATGGTGAAACACATGGAAGCAATCCCAAGATCTTAAACACGTCTAGAAACCCATCGAAACTCTAAAACCCATTTTTTTACTATGCGGGTCTTCGCCACCACCTAGAAACAAACTAGAAAGGTTTATCGGTTTTAAACCTGAATGGGCCAAACCGACTTTTTACTTTTAGTATCCCA
>BQNB010138169.1:0-17746 GCA_026074375.1 Tanacetum coccineum | reverse complement strand
TCTTATAAGTAATGCTTAAATATATATACAATACAAAAATGTACATATCTACTGTAATTCATTGTTATAAATCTACTGCATATATGTACTGCATCACAATGTTCTAAATATACTACATCACAATATATTCCCGGCGATGATACAGATCTACTTTATCACAACAATTATTCCCGGCGACAATCCCCGGCGACATGTCGCCGGGAAACCTTCATTTTTTGTCGTTTAGCGTATTTGGCGCGTTACTGAAAATTTTGGTGGGGGGTATCCCCGGCGACACGTCGTCGGGGAAAACGTAAAATAAATAACTTACTTTTTTTTATAGTATTTATTTAACTTTTTAATTAAAATATATAACTTATTTATAGAATGTATAACTTATTTTTCATTATTATTTATATAACTTTTTTATAAAATATATAATAACTTTTTTTATAAAATGTATAATTATTATTTACAATTATTTTTTATAAAATATATAATCGGTTCGTTTCGGCCGGGTCGGTCCGGTTCCTCGGTTCGTATATAATTATTATTTAAATGATTTTTTATAAAATATATAATTATTATTTACAATTATTTTTTATAAATTATATAATCGGTTCGTTTCGGCCGGGTCGGTCCGGTTCCTCGGTTCGTATATAATTATTATTTAAAATGATTTTTTTAAATATATAATTACTATTTACAATTATTTTTTATAAAATATATAATCGGTTCGTTTCGGCCGGGTCGGTCCGGTTCCTCGGTTCGTATATAATTATTATTTAAATGATTTTTTATAAAATATATAATTATTATTTACAATTATTTTTTATAAATTATATTCTCGGTTCGTTTCGGCCGGGTCGGTCCGGTTCCTCTGTTCGTATATAAATTCATTTGATATTATTTTTTTATAAAATATAAAATTATTATTTATAATTATTTTTTATAAATTATATAAATCGGTTAGTTTCGGCTCGGGTCGGGTCCGGTTTACTCGGTTTGTATAAAATTATTATTTAAAATGATTTTTTTTAATTTAAGATAATACTATTACATTAATTTTTATAAAATATTATTAATTGTCGTTTCAGGCCGGAGTCGCGTAGAGTTCCTCGTTAGTATATAAAAATATTAATTTAAAATGATATTTTATAAAATACATAATTATTATTTTAAATTATTTTTTATAAATATTATAATTTATTTAAAATGATTTTAAATTTTATAATTTTTATTTAAAATGTGTCGATATGGTATGCGTGTACATAGAGGTTCTACAGATGATTTGATATGGTAAGGCCTGTACATTCGTCGTCTAACGGATAGTGATATGGTTTGGTTGTACATTAAGAGGTTCAACGGATGATTCGATTGGTATGGTTTGAACATTAGAGGTTCAAACAGATGATTCGATATGGTATTGGTTGTACATGTAGAGGTTCAATAGGCTGATTGGATATGGTATGGTCTGTAAATTTCGACGTTCATCGATGAGTACTTGGTATGTTGTACATTCAAATTCAACGTATGAGTCGATATTATATGGTTGTACATTAGAGGTTCAACGGATGATTCGATATGGTATGGTTGTACATTAGAGGTTCAACGGATGATTCGATATGGTGTGGTTGTACATTCGACATTCAACGGCAATGAGTCGATTTGGTAATGGTTGTAAATTCGACGTTCCAACGAATGTGTTGATATCGGTATTGGTTGTACATTAGAGGTTCATCGAATGATTCGATTATGGTATGTTTGTACATTAGGGTTCAACGGCATGTTTCGATATGGTATGGTTGTACATTTCGACGTTCAACGGAGAGTAGATATCGTTAATGTTGTTACATTAGAGGTTCAACGATATGATTCGATATGGTATGTTTGTACATTAGAGGTTCAACGGATGAGTCGATATGGTATGGTTGTACATTAGAGGTTCAACGGATGATTCGATATGGTATGGTTGTACATTTGACGTTCAACAGATGACGTCAACATGGTTATTGGATTGTGACATTCGACGTTCAAAGGTATTGATGTCGAATATAGTATGGTTATACATTTGTGGTTCATACGGATGATTCGATATGTATGATTGTACATTAGAGGTTCAATCAGATGATTCGATATGGTATATGGTTGTACATCGACATTTTACGGATGAGTGATTGGTTATGGTTGTACATTCGACGTTCAACGGATGAGTCGATATGGTATGGTTGTACATTAGAGGTTCAACGGATGATTCGATATGGTATGGTTGTACATTCGACGTTCAACGGATGAGTCGATATGGTATGGTTGTACATTAGATGTTCAACGGATGATTCGATATGGTATGGTTGTACATTAGAGGTTCAACGGATGAGTCGATATGGTTTGGTTGTACATTAGAGGTTCAACGGATGATTCGATATGGTATGGTTGTACATTCGATGTTCAACGGATGATTCGATATGGTATGGTTGTACATTAGAGGTTCAACGGATGATTCGATATGGTATGGTTGTACATTCGACGTTCAACGGATGAGTCGATATGGTATGGTTGTACATTCGACGTTCAACGGATGAGTCGATATGGTATGGTTGTACATTAGAGGTTCAACGGATGATTCGATATGGTATGGTTGTACATTAGAGGTTCAACGGATGATTCGGAATGGGATGGTGTTTTGTACATTTAACGTTCAAGGATGAGTCGACATGGTATGGTTGATCCATTTAGAGGTTCAACGGACATGAGTATCGATATGTTTGTGGTTCTACATAGAGGTTAACGGGACAATGATTCGATGTGGTATGGTTGTACCTATTAGATGTTAAACGGATGAGTCGATATGGGATGGTTGTACATTAGAGGTTCAACGGCCATGATTCGATATGTTAGGTTGTACATTCGATGTTCATCGGATGATTCGAGATACTTCACAGTGCAATCCGCCCAAATACTCCCGTCATATACTCCCCCGCCTAAATTACCCGCCTAATACTCCGCCAAATACCTCTCACCAAACCATTCACCAAGCACTTGTTTGTGGGATAGTATAAGTGGTACTCGTCCTTTCTTTTGGAGACGGCAACATTGGATATGCTTTGCATTCCCGCGATCAACCACAGTTAATTCGGACTTGCACTACTTCACGAAAGTTCTTAATGAAATGGAAAATCTTGGTTTGGCGTTAGTTTGTTCATTTGCAATGTGTAATGTAATTTGTTATTGATTGGAGTAGTTTGTCATTTGCAATGTAATTCGTATGTTTTATTGTATGTGAAGATTTTGTTTAAACTTTATGATTGAATTGTGTTTAATGTATAACGATATCACCTTGACATGCCAATGGTTCAAAACATGAACACACATTAAAAACGTTATCTATTTTTTAGTGTTAAAATATACGAATATCGAACCGAAACGAACCTAAACTAAATTGTAGTTTAATTAAATGTCGAACAAAGTTAAGCTTAAGCCCCCGGCGACATGTTAGCGGGGAAACAACCCAAATCCCGAAGACCAATATGTATATAAAAAACAGCGCAAACCAAATGACACTTTAGGCCGTCTATTTGGGTTGGGTTATCCCCGGCGACATGTCGCCGGGGATAATTTTGTACACGTCACCACTAAATTAGTTAACACTAATTATTTTTTTAAAAAATGAACAAAAGAATCCCCAGCGACATGTCGTTGGGGAAAAGTAAGCGGGAAAATTCCCGCTACGATTTACGTTAATTATTTATCTTTTAAATACCAAATATAATCCCCGGCGACATGTCGCCGGGGAAAATATCCGAAATCTTTGACTGAAAATTCTACGAGAATTGGTGCCACGTAGGACCCAGTTTTGTCGTTTAGTGACTATTCCCCAGCGACAAATGTCGCCGGGGAAAACTCGTCACCTGTTCCCCTATTTCTTGTAGTGAATATACTCTATTATCATCAACTCAGCTCTTAAAAACAGCTGAATTTCTTAAACCTACCCATTTTGAGCTTGTTACTATTCACTTAATCCCTCAAAGTGTCTTGATTTTAACCCAACAAAAAATTATTTATTTTGTTTTACTAGTTACATGTACTAGTTTTCTGCAACTAGAACATAACAATAACATTTTAAAGCTCAAACGTAAATATTAATCGTGGATAGCTTAGTGAGCCTAAAACCTATGAGTTAGGCCATCACTCAAACATAAATATAACGACAGTTAACCGGAAGCATACATGGCTGATGGAGCCAAATCTACTTTATTTTGCCGATGCATTTCATCAATATATATGTTTAAAAAAGTCTTAAGGTTTTGTGATGTCCTCTATTATGATGTTCATTGGGAATTAATTGCAAACCGGATCAACATTATACTTACTAGCGCTCGACTTGTATTCGATTCAAACGACATTATGCAGTGATGTAACAGTTTCTGCAAATAATGCGAGTTGTGATAAGGAAGTCAATCGCATTAAGAAACAGTGTGATGATTGCATGGCCTTCCTCCTAAGAAACAGTGTGATGATTGCGCCAAGGTCACTCAAAATTTCGATCCATTAACTTATAGATGAACGTTGATCTGCGCATTCAATACCGTGTTGCTGCAGGTTTGGACTAAGTAGCATTTTAAGAAAGCTAGATGGACAACAGACAATGCCATCTCTTGTGTCAAGTCCTTGTAAATGCTGCTTCTACATAAAGTCCTGGCTATCTTTATGCACATGCACAATTATAGGATCTTCAACTTATTGCAAATGCTGAAGCGTTAAACCAGTACAACCCAATTTTTTATAGCAAACGTGCCAAATCTGTTATTGATGAAGCTTGAAGATGGGTGTGAAGGGTGCTTGTTTTAATTGTCATTACCTGTTGAAGCATATATCAAGTTGTTGTTTCTTATGACTTTTCATGCTAATGCCGTTTTTTTTCCTTTGTATGTGTGTTTTTCAGAGTGAATGATGGTATCTTTTCAGGAACGAGAGGCACAATGACAGTTAACCGGAAGCATAGATGAGTGGGAATTAATTGCAAGCCGGATCAACAGTATACTTACTAGCGCTGGACTTGTTTTCGGCTCAGCCGACATTATGTGCAAATAATGCCAGGTGTGAGAAGGAAGTAGATCGCATTAAGAAACAGTTTGATGATTGCACGGCCTTCTTCCTAAGGGTAGGGTATCTCATGATGTGAATTGATTAGTTGCCGGGCAATAGTGAACACTTTTTACAACCTTTGGCCTTAGAAAAGAAATGGCAGACAGATCAGATGTGTAAAACTATAGCAACATTCCTTTCAGAGATGAAGACTATAATATACTCTAGTATCATCAAGTCAGCTCTTCAAAATAGCCGAATTTCTTAAACCTACCCATTTTGAGCTTGTTAAGTCACTCACTTTGTCCCTCAAAGTGTCTTGATTTTAACCAAACAAAAATTAATTTATTTTGATTTCCTAGTTACATGTACAAGTTTTGTGCAACTAGAACATAACAATAACATTTTAAAGCTCAAACATAAATATTAATCGTGGATAGCTTAGTGAGCCTAAAACCTATGAGTAAGACCATCACCGGTGAGTAGTACGACTCAAATGAGTGCAAGTGTAGCTTATATACGTTCCAACCAAGCTTGGCCAAGATGCATAACTTTTGCAAATAGATGGTAATAAAAAAGTAATTAAAACAGCATTTCAAATAGTAGAATATACAAAACCACGAAATGACTTAAACTTGTCTCCAAAAGCACAACAAAAGGATTAAGCTTTACTTGTTTCTCTCAGTAGATGATCTAAATAAGCTTATGCAAACACACCAAATTCTCCAAAATAAGCATCGGGTCCTAATGCATTGTGTTTGTAGTTAATACTTAGTTAGTTCATAAATAGGTGAAAAGTTAAATTGGTTTTAACTAAACTCTATCATTGTAAACGAAAGTGGTACTTTATTATTATTATTTTTCCTTATACTGCATGGGAAGTGGCAGTTGTGGTATTAAACCACAGCAAGACAAGTGACAAAATAAACAAAACTTGAATATGCATAAAGTAAAAGTAAATATTTTCTCTCATTACTTATGTTGTATAAAATTATATTGATGTGTTTTTACCTGATAAGGAACACATATGCCTCTTCGCAGCTTTATATAGACTTCGAAAACAAAGAATTGAACTTGGTGACAGATATATAAAATTAAATTTGTTTGGAGCAGACAACACTTGGAAAAAAAATCATACAATAATTTTTTTGTATAGACTTTAGTCCCACATTAGACGACCAAAGACTATCAAGTCTTTCCAATCACTAGTTTTTGTCAAATTATTGTGTAAAAGTAAAACCAAAGGAATGGTCCCAAAAAAGAACCCATTTATAAGATAACGTGATATAAACGAATTTGAACTAGACAGATCACAGATACAAATTTGTGTGGAGCATACTACACTTGGAATAAAGACCATGGAATACATTTGAAGTCCCAAATTAGACGTTCAATGACTCTCAAGTCATCACGATTTGTACTTATTAAATGTAAAACGAAATAAATGGGCCCACTATAATTAACCAATTCGTAAGATAACAAGTCAGAATACGTGGTATAAACGCAGAGTCGTATATGAGGGTGTGCGAGGTGTGTTGTTTTTATACGTAACCTATGTATATGTATACATCAAAACTTTCATCTTTCAACATAAGGGTCAAAACTTGCATACTAATTTAATTGTGTTGTGGCCCGTTTACTTTTTTAAGTTATTTTCTCGTTTAGAACATTAGGTACCGTCGGTGGGGTGGGGTTGTGCTATGGGCAAAAACGTCACCTCACTACAAAACAAAAGATCTCTTTTTCACACTTTAAAATTTTTTGTAAAATATTTTGAGTTTATTAACATTTATAAATGTGTACAAATTAGTCACACAAATAAGTGTTAACAAATTTTTGAAAAAAAAATGAATTTTCACACTTATAATTGTTTAAGAAAAAAGTTCACAATTTTAAGTGTGGAGAAATCTTGAATTTGTGAACACTAACAAGTGTGCACTCCTTTTGTAACACTCAATTCATCCACACTCCCTCTTGTGTGGAGAATTTAAGTGTTTATACAACAATAGTTTCTCTGGAGAATTGCCATTGAATTTGAAGTATAGCACGAAGTTAAGCCATCTGGACTTGGGTGCCAACATTTTATATGGTAATATTCCTGTTTTGATTGGAAAAAACATGTCAAGGTTGTATGCCCTTAGCCTAAAATCAAACAACCTTTTCGGAATCATCCCATCATAGATATGTCAATTGGGAAGTCTACAAATCTTAAACTTGTCATTTAACAATCTCCATGGAACAATCCCACCTTGTGTAAATAATCTTACTTCCATGGCTCAAAAAGGATTCGTCTTGGAACAGAATAAACATCATTATCATAGTATTATTAATTTTACAGCTTATCTTTACTTTGTTGACAATAGCTATATCGACCATTTGTCGATTCAATGGCAAGGAAAGTTAAATGTGTTTAGTAGCATTTTGGGATTGCTAAAGCCAATCGATTTGTCAAGCAACAACCTGACAGGACAAATTCCAAATGAAGTTACCAATCTGCATGGATTGTTAGTACTAGACTTGTCAAAGAACTCCCTAGTCGGAGAGATTCCACGAAACATCGGTCATATGACAGAGCTATTAACTTTGAACTTATCTAGAAACATGTTTTCGAGGGAGATGCCATCAAGCATGTCTGACATGCATTCATTAAATGATCTTGACGTGTCATTTAATAACTTGTCCGGAAGAGTTCCAACGAGCACTCAACTCCAGTCTTTTGAACGTACAAGGTTCACCGGAATTGTAGGACTACGTGGACTTCCTACAACAAAAAAATGTCTGGGAGACGAATATTTAGGAGTACCACATGTCGTTAAGAGTGAAAGTGAAGGGTATAGCACTGATGAAACACAAAGATGGTTTTATCTTGGAGGGGCCACTGGTTTTGCTACTGGATTTTGCATAGTATGTATCGTTTTATTTCTTAACCGTCAAGGGAGACGTGTGTTTTTGCACTTTCATGATATCGTAAAAGATTGGGTGTATGTAACCGTGGCAGTGTTCATAGCAAAATGGCAGTGTATCTAGTGGTATATGTTTTTTACATCTACTTATTAATGTTTGGTATATAATATTGCAATTTCATGTTTCACTTGTATTTGGTAGGGGTTTTTAAGTCCCCCTCATTAATAATAATATTGCCACTAACACCATGGGTGGCCATTTCCCGTGTTGAGTGATATGCTGCATCTTGGGTATTATAAACTGTATGATAATATGATGCATGAAAGTTGTTCTATAAAATGCTTTCTCAACATTAAGGTATCATGGCTAGCTAAAGTGAAATCATGGCTAAAAAGGTAATAACACAGTATCAAATTTAGTGTATTCGAACATTTTTATTAATATGATTTAACATGTATGAAGTTAGCGTGAAAATGCCGTACTTTGTTTAGCTAATTAAGTAATGAAGAGGAAATATGCTGGCAGTTGTTGCTTTGTTGTGCAAGCACGAAGCTCCTGGATGGTCTTCCTTTTTTAATGATTTATGCATGTGTTGTTGGTTCACAAAGCTATGACCTTATCATGTAAATATTCCATCTTTATATTTCTGCTCATTGATGTGCAGTTAGTACTGTTTGCTACCGAAACTAACGCTTACATAATTGACGGAAAGTATTGTAGCAATTTGCAGAGCTTGTATTCACTATTATGGAGTACTATTTATTAGAAAATGCATAATGTTCAACGGTTGGATATTAGGTAATGTTATCTCACCAAATGTTTGATTAAATGTATGAATGAGTAAATGAATGGGTTTGTACCAATTTTGTAAAACAACATCATATTGTTAAGACTATACAACGTAAGACCCCTACACGACCCAAATTTCCCAAGGCCGCCCAATTGACGCAAACCACACTTTACCCAAGCACCTTTTTGGACCAGGAAATTAAGTTGCTGTTTTGAATCCTTACTAAAAACCCCGCCTGACCGCCTATTTTGCCACCTCTACAGTATAAAAAAAAAAAAAAGTGGGCCAAGTATGTTTAAAACGTCAAACCAGAATGCCTTATACCAACCTCGCTTTTTGCACTTTTGTCTACATGATAAAACATTCCATTTACAAGATCCTGTTACTAAGTACATTTCTTTTTCTCCATTAACGCAATCAGTCACAAACCACACTATTAGACAGTAAACCAATTCTAACAGACTTTTATTTTGGCTACTGGAGATACCCGATGAAGGTTCAACTTCTTAGCAAACAATTAGGGACATAAACAACACAATTAGACTTACGCCAACGAGCATTCAAAGAGAGTATAGCAACAATGCAAAGAGAACAATATTAAGAAATTTCATAATAGTCAACAACATACTGTATAGTTTAATAATTATACAGGTTTTGTGTGACACAGCTAATTATTGACCATCTTTTGATTGAATGCAAGAAAGGTAACATAGTTAGTAGCATTTTGGGATTTGCCTACCATCTGACATGATTGTTAGTAAATAGACTAGTCAAACCACTCCCTAGTCATAGAGATTCCACCGAAAGCATTGTCCCATATAACGTGAGCTATTAGACTTTGAACATATCTAGAAACCTGTTTTCAGAGAGATGCCCATCAAGCTTGTCTGACATGAATTCATTAAATGATCTATGACGTGTCATTTAATAACTTGTCCGGAAGAGTTTCCATCGAGCCCACAACTCAGTCCTTTGAACCAACAGAGGTTGACCGGAAAAAAAAATTGGCAAAAAAATGGGGAAAATTATGTGGACTTCTACCAACAATAAAATGTCCCGAAGATGAATATATAGTAGTACCCATGTTGTTGAAGAGTGGAAGTGATGGAAAATAGCAACCAGCTGAACTACAAAGATGGTTTTTATGTTAGATGGTCCACCGGGATTTTGCTACTTGATTTGGATATGTATGTGAGCGTTTTTACTTCTTAATCCATCAAGGAGACGTGCTATTTTCACTCATGATAGCATAAAAGATTGGGTGTATGTAGACCGTGGCGTGTTCTAATCAAAATGGTGAGGGTGCGCGTGGCAAGTGGTATATTTTTGTTACACTAGTAATTCATGTTTGTAGAAAACCATTCGAGCAATAGTCCATTTGGTGGAGCCTCTCGGTTCTCGAGTCCAATTGACCCGGTTCGAGTCCCATCATTGCATTGCTTCAGATAGTTATCCGCTTCAGCAAAACCTATGGGCAGCACTGGAAAGGGGAAAAGAAACTTTGTGGAATAAGAGATCAGGGGTCGAGTCTCGGCTCGTCTCACTCCAGGTGGTGCTCCTCTGGGCCAGGAGAGTTGCCGGAGCTATTCCTTGTGGGGTGGACAATGGCTGGTGCCAAAAGGCACCCGGGATCAGGATGTTCCCGCCAATCTACACCTTTTGTAGAATTAGATATTTGGTATATAGTATTGTCATTTCATGCTTCACTTGTATTTGGTAGGGGTTTTTAAGTCGCCTTTATTAATAATATTGCCATTTCCCGCGTTGTGTGATATGCTGCATCTCGGGTATTATAAACTGCATAACAATATGATGCATGAAAGTTGTTCGATAAAATGCTTTTGCAACATTAAGGTATCATGGCTAGCTAGCTAAAGTGAACATCAACCTTAAAAGCAAGTGTTATGGTGTAATACATTATTACGTTTGACATCTAAGTATAGTGTGAAGCTAGCTACTGTGGCAGTGTTTCAGTCTTAATCTGAATAGTGAATACTGATATTTATTTTTGTTAGTGAAATTTTGTTCTGTTATTCAATCGCTAATACAAAAATCAAAGGAAATTTTCTCAAGTCAGCCCATTATGGTCTCTACAATGGATCATTTGTATAGAGGGAGTAAATGTACACTCGAACCCTTCCACAAATTTACAAAGATTGCATTTTCCGTTTGGTCCCATGTGTATTGTATGTCATGTATATGTAACTTCAAGTCTCTTTAACAAACTAACGACCGTCATTTTGATTACTCACTGTAAACAGTACGTTACCGGTTATCACCATGTAGTACAAGTGCTGATAATATGTGAAGATTGCATTTGACAAATTCATTCCAAACAATTGTGATAATATCATTCTCTTTTCTTATAAATGAACATCAGACGTCGAATTAAAGCCACTATCAAGTCCTTGTAAAAGCCGTGCTCGAATCAACAACTTTGACTCACTTGAATTCACATAGAAGGTAACTTCATGCTGCTTCTACTTAAAGCCCTTGCTATCTTTATACACATGCACAATTTTAGGATCGATCTTGAACTTATTGCAAATGCTGAAGCGTTGAAAAGTACAACCCAACTGTTTTTCGTTCTTTTTTGCTTTCTTTCTTGACGAGTGACAATTTTTTTAATAATTTGTGTGCATTTTATGTCAGGTCATGAATTTCTTACCCAGGGTCAAACGTGTAAAATACTTGTTGAAGCATGTATCAAGTTGTTGTTTCTTATGACTTTTCATGCTAATGCCGTTTTTTTTCCCTTTGTATGTGTGTTTTTCAGAGTGAATAATGATGGTATCTTTCAAGGAACGAGAGGCACAATGACAGTTAACCGGAAGCATAGATGGCTGGTGCAAAAACTACTTCATTTTGTGATTTTCGTCGATGCGTTTCATCAATATGTTTATAAAAGTCTTAACGTTTTGTGATGTCCACTATTATGATGTTCAGTGGGAATTAATTGCAAGACGGATAAACAGTATACTTACTAGCGCTGGACTTGTATTCGGTTCAGCCGAGATTATGCAGTGATGGAGCAGTTTCTACAAATAATGCCAGGTGTGATAAGGAAGTAGATCGCATTAAGAAACAGTTTGATGATTACACGGCCTTCTTCCTAAGGGTAGGGTATCTCGGGATGTGAATTGATTAGTTGTAGGGCAATAGTGAACACTTTTTACAACCTTTGGCCTTAGAAAAGAAACGGCAGGCAGATCAGATGTGTAAAACTATAGCAACATTCCTTTCAGAGATGAAGATTATAATATACTCTAGTATCATCAACTCAGCTCTTCAAAATAGCCGAATTTCGTAAACCTACCATTTTGAGCTTGTTACTACCCACTTTGTCCCTCAAAGTATCTTGATTTTAACCGAACAAAAATTTATTTATTTTGATTTACTAGTTACATGTACACGTTTTCTGCAACTAGAACATAACAATAACCTTTTAAAGCTCAAACGTAAACATTAATCGTGGATAGCTAAGTGTAGTACGACTCAAATGAGTGCAAGTGTTGCTTATATAAGTTCCGACGAAGCTTGGCCAAGATGTATAACTTTTGCAAATAGATGGTAATAAAAAAGTAATTAAAACAGCATTTCACAAAGAAGAATATACAAAACCAAAAAATGACTTAAACTTGTCTCCAAAACCACAACAAAAGGATTAAGCTTTACTTATTTCTCTCATTAGATGATCTAAATAAGCATATGCAAAAGCTATATATGAAGAAACGGTCCTCAATATGCTACTATCACTCAAAAATCAATACCCAAAAATCGTCGTAAACATGTTTTAATCGGTTATGGTAGTTGTTTATTTCTATTATAAGTTGGTTTTTAAGAAAAATCTTTCTGGAAATACACAAAACTCGCTGGAAATACCCAAAACATGTCAAAAATGGCAATCCGATTAATCTCGCCTAGACCAATTATAAACTACAAGGAGGTTGACCGCCCGACTACCGATTCATGATTTTTGCGACCTTGGCATTAACTAAAACTACTTCTATTCTTAGGAAGAAAAAAAATGACGGAAATTAACACTGCAACTACAATTATGTCGGTTTTTTATGAACTTGAAAACAAGGGACGTAACTAGTGAGTCTTACGGTGTCATGGGACCACGATGAAAATTTGCTTGATATAATAATTTTCATACAAACACACCAAATTCTCCAAAATAAGCATCGGGTCCTAATGCATTGTGTTTGTAGTTATTGCTTAGTTAGTTCATCAATAGGTGAAAAGTTAAATTGGTTTTAACTAAACTCTATCATTGTAAACGAAAGTGGTACTTTATTATTATTTTTCCTTATACTGCATGGGAAGTGGCAGTTGTGGTATTAAACCACAGCAAGACAAGTGACAAAATAAACAAAACATGAATATGCATAAAGTAAAAGTAAATAATTTCTCTGATTACTTATGTTGTATAAAATTATATTGATGTGTTTTTACTTGATAATGAACACATATGCCTCTTCGCAGCTTTATATAGACTTCGAAAACAAAGAATTGAACTTGGTGACAGATATATATAATTAAATTTGTTTGGAGCAGACAACACTTGGAAAAAAAAATCATACAATAATTTTTTTGTATAGACTTTAGTCCCACATTAGACGACCAAAGACTCTCAAGTCTTTCCAATCACTAGTTTTTGTCAAATTATTGTGTAAAAGTAAAACCAAAGGAATGGTCCCAAAAAAGAACCCATTTATAAGATAATGTGATATAAACGAATTTGAACTAGACAGATCACAGATACAAATTTGTGTGGAGCATACTTCACTTGGAATAAAGATCATGGAATATATTTGAAGTCCCAAATTAGACGTTCAATGAATCTCATGTCATCGCGATTTGTACTTAAAAAATGTAAAACGAAATAAATGGGCCCACTATAATTAACCCATTCATAAGATAACAAGCTAGAATACGTTATATAAACGCAGAGTCGTATATGAGGGTGTGCGAGGTGTGTGTATGATTTTTTTATATTAAAAATTAATTTTATAGATGAAGTAATGAAGTGATAATCAATTTTAGCATTAGTTTTATAGATGAAGTGATGAAGTAATGAAGTGATAATCAATTCTAGCATTATGTAACATGAACAAAACATGTCCTAAAGCTAAGAATTTTCTAGTACCATACAAAAAATTTATAATATATTTGAAAATTCACTAACAAATGCCTATTTGAAAGCGAATGTAAAAGGGCTAACTGTTAAATCTTTAGCAGCTACCCGTTGAGAGAGTCTTGTTGAAAGTGTTAAAGCTATACGATTCCAACTCTCGGATATACGTGAAGCTCTACTTCAAGATAATGATTCTTTAATTAAAAGTGCATCGTAATCATTAGCAGAAAATGATCTTGGTAAATATGAGTTTCTTGTTGCAATAGTCATTTGGTTTAATATATTATCAGTAGTTAATGTGGTTTTAAATAGTTGTAATAAAAAAATATGATAATTGATGATGAAATGAAAAAAATATAAGATTTAGTGTCTTTCTTTAAAACTTGTAGAGAAACTGTACGTTCTAAGGCATGAGAGGGTGCTAGAGAAATAGCTAGAAGAATGAATATAGATCAAGTCTTTGTTCGGAGGCCTATGGTGAGAATCAAAATGATGCGTCGTCTAGCGTTCCACAATCTCTTGAGGAAAATAAACTATATCTTATATGTTGTTGATCAATCAAATTTTCACTTAATATTATGTTTGAGCAATATCAAGAGTACGAAAAAACCTTTGGATTTTTGCCTACTTTTTAAAAATTGCGGGCCATTAGAAGATAATGAGGTATATGATATCGATGGAATTGACTTATATGTTGAGTTAAAATTTCTAGTTCACTTGATGTCTATAGAAAAAAATAGGGCATGTTGATATAATCTATTAAAAAATTGGATTGCTTTTCTAACAGAAGTATTGTGTATAAAATACTATTAACTATTCTTGTCGCCGTTGCTTTAGCTAAAAGAAGATTTTCTAAATTGAAGTCGATGAAAATTTACTTGCGTTCTACAATGTTGTAAGAAAGGCTTAATATAGTAGCGATGATATCAATTGAGCAAGACAAGTTGGAGAGAATTGACTGCAAATATTTATTGTAGGATTTGCATCGAAAATTGCTAGGAGAATGGCTTTGTTTACATAATAAGTTCGAATTGTAATTGCTATTCCATTTACAAAATTGTTGGACTTTTTATGAAGGACCTCATTTTTGTAATTTCGCACAGGGCCTCCAAAATCCTAGAGGCGGCATTGTATAAACAACATCTATAAGACGCATATTGTTTGGAAATATGATTCAACAATAGTACAATGTTGAATTAAGTATGTCTATTGATTCAACAAACCTAATAATATAACTACTACATGAACGTCAATGAGTTTTTTGCAACAATAGGTTGGATTTTCATTTTTGCTTTTAAATAAAGGATTTTCATTTTTGTTTTTAAATAAAGGATGTTCATTTCAGGCTTCACACAATAATTTATCAAGCTCGTTTCACCTGGCTCATTGTTGGTTTTCTTGTTATTGACATACTGTGTGGCGGCGTAAACAATATTTTGTAACAGATTATCACAAAAAAAGTTTAGTGTCACAGAAAAATTTAGCTCGGGATTCATTTTCAGACCCAATACGACATTTCCTCAAGGACCATGTTATGATACCGATTCGAGATGGTAAATCTCCCAAGAACTAGATTAAGAAGCGGAAGGATAAGGCCCTTAGAGCGGGCAAGACTCCAAGAATTATAGAGAGGAAACTAGACTTTTATTCATTTCATTCATAATAATAACTAATACACAGAGTTTACATTTATAAGAAATACGCAAATAGTTATCATAACTACCTCACCACTAGCCTACAAAATAGGACACATAAAGGAAATAGATGTGGGACTACAAACTGAAACTGAAAACATTAAACGAGACATATATTTGAAAAGTTGTTGATCTTGCATGAAGAAATGGTCTTTTTACTCTCATGCACGTATCAGACCACCTCTTAGGCAATGTTCGGTTGTGCGATTTTTTACCAAATTATACATGCTTTGGCTTTTGATCAATTGCTACTTCAAAGTTTCCACATTTGAAAATTGAAGACCAAGAAACTAAAGGTGCGTTTAGTTGGGAGAAAAAATCCTTGTTTTTTAAAAAATGTTTTATGAAAAACAAGGAAAATAGAGATCACGTTCAAATCATTGTTTTCCAACAAAATTCTCTACAAAACACAAAAACCCTATTTCCCACTTTAATACACAAAAACTACACAACATTTATTTTTGTTTTCACATATTTCCTTTAACATACCTCAAATCCATTTCCCCACTCGTTTCTCTTAGGGTAGGAGCCAACGATATTCTATGTACTAACCAGAGTGATAAATTTATATACGTTTTTTTTACGTATTTGAATGTTTTTCAAAGTTTTATGCGTTTTTATATGTTTTTGTACGTTTTTGTCCGTATTTATATGTTTTCATCCGTTTTTATACGTTTTTGTATGTTCTTATCCGTTGTATACGTTTTCGTATGTTTTTAGACGTTTTTGTACGTTTTCGTCCGTTTATATACATTTGTAGTCCGTTTTCGTTAGTTTTTGTATGTTTTCGTCCGCTTTTTTACGTTATCATTAATTTTTATACGTTTTCGTCCGTTTTCATACCTTTCGTATGTTTTTATATGCTTTCTTCTTTTGTTATACGTTTTCGTTTGTTTTTATACGTTTTCGTAATTTTTATATGTTTTCGTTTGCTTTTATACGTTTTCGTCCGTTTTTATCCCTTCTCTTCATTTTTTTTATATTTTCATTTGTTTTATACGTTTTTGCCTATTTTTATACGTTTTCGTCTTTCTTTATACGTTTTCGCCATGTTTTTATACGTTTTGGTCTTTTTTACCGTGTTTTAAGTTTTCGTACATTTTTATACGTTTTCATTTGTTTTTATACCTCTTCGTGGTTTTTTATACGGGTTCGCCCGTTTTTGTATGTTTTCGCCCGTTTTTGTACGTTTTCGTCAGTTTTGTACGCTTTCGCCCGTTTTAATACATTTTGGCCGTTTTACGTCTTCATTCGTTATTATACGTTTTCGCCTGTTTTTATATGTTTTCATGCGTTCTTATAAGTTTCCGTCCGTTTTTATACGTTTACGTCCGTTTTTGTGGGTTATTTTCTGTTTTTGTACGTTTTCGTCTTTTTTTACATTTTTGTCCGTTTTATACGTTTTGTATAGATTTCGTTCGTTTTAAAATGTTTTCGTCTGTTCTTAAACGTTTTCGCTTGTTTTTGTAAGTTTTTCTCCGTTTTCATATGTTATTAAACGTATTTGTAAATTTTATACGTTTTCATACATATTAATGCCTATAAACGCATAACAATGGAC
This sequence comes from Tanacetum coccineum, assembly GCA_026074375.1. Classification (NCBI taxonomy): domain Eukaryota; kingdom Viridiplantae; phylum Streptophyta; class Magnoliopsida; order Asterales; family Asteraceae; genus Tanacetum; species Tanacetum coccineum. The sequence continues at coordinate 593 of BQNB010138169.1, read as the reverse complement.
GGAAGCATATAAAAAAGGGCAAAAACGTAAAAAAAATGTCAAACGTATAAAAACAGATAAAAAACGTTCAAAAAAGTATAAAAGCCGACACGTATAAAAACGGATGAAAATGTATTGAAACATACAAAAACTTATAAAAACGAATGAAAACGTAGAAAAAACAGACGAAAACTTATTAGACTTTTTTTCTTCATGTTATTCGATCTCAAATTTTACTTTTTAAATTCTTTAGTTTCTCGTATACGATTTTTTTGTGTTTTATACTGTAATTTAGTTGGTTAGTTTATATTATTTGTTTTTAGAATATGTCTTTATAATATTAAAAAGGTAAAAAGAGAATTGAGATAGAAAAAAACAACACTTGAACAGGTTTTCTAGTAAAATGGAATACACAAACGCATGTTTCTATAACTAAACGCGTTTTTTAAATTTTCAATTGTTTTGAGGAGATAGAAATTTCTTCCTTTTTTCTACAAATCAAGATATAGGAAATGGAAAAAAATTCTCCAGCTAAACGTAACCTAAGTGATGCTATATGTCCGACCAATTTAAGGTGGATAGTAAAAAACATATATATATATATATATATATAT
>BQNB010138168.1:0-17746 GCA_026074375.1 Tanacetum coccineum | reverse complement strand
CCAATCTTGAAGGAAGAGATGATGTAATGACGGATGTTATATTGCCTCAGGTTCAAGCAACCCAGGAAATTGAAGACACTCATGTGACCCTAACTCCGGTAAATCCTGATGGTCAACAACAGAGTTCTTCTGTATCATCTGGCTTCGTCTCCAACATGCTGAATCCAAATCAAGATACCGGTGTTGATGATATTTTTGGACAACATGCTGAAGCCACCTCTCTAATTGATACTCCTGTCACTGCCATTGTGGAGCCATCCTTCTCTGCACCAACCAATCGTCCTCCAACACCGAATCCTCTCGTCATTCAAATACAACAACCACCAATTCTGACACCGGCTACTACTACAAGCTCCTCGCTACAAAATCTTCCTAACTTTGCTTCGTTGTTTGGCTTTGATTACAGACTAAAAGCGTTAGAAGACAACTTCTCGGAACTCAGACAAACAAATCAATATGCTGAAGCGCTCTCCTCCATTCCTGGCATCGTTGACCATTATCTAGCAAATAAAATGCAGGAAGCAGTAGATGTTGCAGTCCAATTGAAGTATGACAGAATTCGAGAAGAGTCTAATACTGAAAATCAACAATTCCTTGATTCAATCGATGAAGGAATGAAGAAAGTAATCAAGGAACAAGTCAAGAAAGAAGTCTCCAAAATTACTCCAAAAATTGAGAAGTTAGTAATCGAACAACTCGAGTCTGAGGTTCTTGTACGATCATCAAAGGAAGCCAACACGTCTCATGCTGTAGCTGCTAATCTTTCAGAACTAGAGCTGAAAAAGATCTTAATTGACAAGATGGAAGCTAACAACTCTATCAACAGGTCAGACATTCAAAGGCAGCTCTACAAGGCATTAGTTGATGCGTATGAAGCCGACAAAATTTTGTTAGATACATATGGCGATACGGTCACAATAAAAAGACCTCGAGACGGATGTAGTTTGATGATCAAGAACCCTCGTGGAACCAGACCGGGGGTCCAAAGAAGAAGGTCAGGAAAAGAACTGCTTCTACCAGTGATCAAAGTGAAACGACTACAAGACAGCAGGAAAGTCTACAGTACAGGATCTAAGACTCACAGAATTGCTAGCCAATCTGCTCGGTAGAGGTAAGCTATGCAAATACAGATGTCTTTGAAGCACCCCCTTGCAACAGGAGTTCGAAAACAAGTGTCCATGATGAACAAGCAGAAGAAGAGGGTCCAACATCTTCTGGACTGGTTTCAAAATCTACAAGGATACCTTCTCCTGATCATGCATGGACTAAGTCTGTTCCTGGGGCCCGTTCATGAATATGTCCAAACCTTGGCTTAGCTATCTGGCACAACAAGAACCCTCGAGAGTCATTCGATGAACTAACCGACTCTACATTTGACTTCTCTGCTTTTGTGATGAACCGGCTAAATGTTCAAACTCTAAACATCTGAATTTGATAAGCAGGTCCACATTGAAGTGATGAAGACTTTGAGATGATTGACTGAAACTTGAATATTTTTGTGAGAAGTCTACAAAGCCACAACGAAAATTTGGTGGATCAACTGTGAAAGGTAGCCCAATATCCTCATGATCTGCGACGCCACTACCGTTCGTTCACCAAATTTCAAGGTCGTGTGTTATACCATTTCATCACTTCTTCAATAATGACCTGGTAGTACTTCGTGGTGTGTGTCAAGCCGAAAGTACTCCTACTTCAGTTACGAAGAATACGGCTGCAGATTACGGGCATATCAAATGGATAGATGACTAGTGCTAAACTCAAATGTGGAGTCAAATGATAGTCAAATACGAACAAATTTGCCTCTGGGGAATCTCGCATGGGAGGCAAAAAGCGGAAGGAAGTTCTATGCATTTGCGACTCAAGGGAATCAGCTCAGACGTTATTCAAAAAGGACGGCTTATTGCTGTCACTAAGTTGAAAATAGTCAAATGGGCAAGCTTATAAGCATCTTGAATGGATTACTGTTCGGTAGTGATGATGACGTTCTCTACAAGTTCACAAGAAGGCGACTTCCACAGACAAAGGATCCAAGGAATTGAAGATATGGCTGCTTTTCGCGTGCACGGAAATGTAACAAATCTCAAATGTTGAAGAAAAGTATTGCATTTAATGTCTCCCTCAAGAATGTTTACAAGGAAGCGTTGTCCATCAGGGCGGGTGGAAGGATCTTCAATTAGGTGTTGAAAGTACCAGAAGGAAACTCAACCTCACAAAGCTGACAGTACAGAATCCCATCTGAGATAAAGATGTATACACCATACTAGGGATCAAGAGGATTCATCTACGAGAACAAAGGACAAGAAGAAAAGATTGATGGCGCATTGACGAACTTTCACAAGTTTCAGCGATGGTACTCTAGACATGACGTTCAGATATACACTAAATGATCGCCTCAAGGGTATTAGAATGGAGTATTTGCCACAGACTTTTTGGAGCCAACGTGACAAAGCAAACGCAAGAGCTATGATCCAGGCGATTGAAAAGAGGCTAAAGACTAGGAGGATAATGAGTGTTGGAGAGTTTGTCGGTGGAACGACCATTCGGGGGTGACCGCGGCTTCTACAAAGACCATATGATTTATCATATGTTGTTCTCATCTTAAAAAGTCAATCCTGTAAAACACTTTTCCGTGTGAATATGTTCATTAATAGTGTAGATTTTTTGGTGAATAATAAGAAGTGCTCGAGTACAAAGTTTTCAAAGAATTTCTTAGTAAATTTAAAATTTTCAAATATTGTACTCGAATATCTTTCAAACCCTCAAAGTTGAAGGGGGAGCAATAACAGTTCCAATTGCTATCATTTTCATTTTGTCCCCGAACGGTTAATCAATTGATATCAAAATATCAAGGGGATTCACATTTTGAATAATGGGAGGAAAATGTGTTAACCTGGACTTAATGAATACTGACAGAGTGATCAAATAAAATGGACTCAATGCACTCCATACCTAGCATGTACTACGATTACGTGCAACATGTTATGGGGAGCTTTTAGTGATCAATCGAAAAACTTCAAAGTGTAAATTCCTTTTTGGATATATATATCAAACACTTTGCATTGAAGTTTTCAATGTTTTTGGAAGATCTTGATGAAATACAAAAGACCGACCATGTTCCTTTAATTTATGAAGTCATAAGGCGGTTTAGGCTTAGGTTTTCAGATCTCTGATCCAGCCAGAACGGAGGGATCTACCAGAAGATATCACTAGTTAGTGTAGAAGTCTTAGGTATGATTAAAAGAGAAAAAGTGAGATAAGAACTAATGCGACTGAGATGGAGCAAACACTGGAACAAACCCAACAAGGTGTTATGTTATGAAGTCGCGGTATGCATTGAAGGGGTGAAGCATTGAAAAAGAAAGTAAGGATAAATGGGTGAAAATAAAGAAGCCTCCAATACACTTAGGCAGAAATCGGGTCATAAATATGCTGCAGGAACCATCAGTGTTGGTTGACATTGAGTACATTCTGGACCCAGTGACGCTATGCACTACCCCTCCCAGCTACTCAAAAATCAGAAAGACTTTGTTTCAAAACTCACGGAGATCACTCATTTCTAATTGACTTTCTCACTCCGAGTTAGTTGATATTGAAAAGGTTGCACTCAGCTCAAGCCTCCGATCACTAAAATCAATAGTGCATCTTGAGTTAGAGACAAAAGAGATCATTCATAAATTTCATTAGGACACTTGTCAATTTCTACTTGCTAAGTCACACAATGTGAATTACAGATACTTTGTTAAGAGTCCTTCGATTATCCTTGTGATTTTGCCGAACCATCAGAAGTGAATGCATTCACAGTGAAGTTGGAAAATCCTGCTTGAGCCAACATCAAACAAGCTATTGGTAGGTAAACTTGTGCGTTCTGTTATGAATCAAAACTTGTGAACAACTGGAAGAAACGTTGGTGCGATTCTTTATGAATCAAACTTGTTCCAGGTTATGGATCAAACGGTGTTAGTGAATTCTTTGAAATGATTTAACATCTCGGTGTGTCACAAAAACACTTATTGTAGTGATACACCGTTGATTTCAAAATCAATTTTTTCTATATCAATCGGTGAGATAGTAAAAATCACTGGTTACTCTATGTGCTGTCTGGGCTTTGAGACGTTCCAATAATGAGAACATGCTGAGTACGATAAATCTAATACATGTGTTAGAAAGATTCAATACTACAGCTGGAAATCCTGTCAAGGAGATTCTTCTTAAATTGAATCTATTCTGATCACAGGTCGATCATACTCACGGATCCGTTGGGTTTCTCCAACCAAAACTGGGCGAATGACAAAGCCATATTTAGTCCCCCTGCTTTATTGCTAACTGTTTTTATGCAGGCTATTTAAAGATGGTGGTGGAGGTTCTTGATTCCAGCTGGCTACAAGATCTATAACACATGCTCATATACCCGACCGACCATACATAGTCATCATGTAAGTCAAGTATGTTTCTAAGACTTACGCTATCTGATACACACACATCTTTTAGAAGTGTCAAAGTGTTACAGTTAAAGAATTTCAAGAAAGATGCAACATTAAAGCTTTTCAAGAATCGGTTGAGCATGTCGGTCCAGAAGTCGCAAGTCCACAAGATGGTAAAGTTATAAGATAGCGTAGAGATTGTGCTTGGTTGATGATCTCAAGATGCTCAAGATCACAATGTCAATATAACAGTTCAAGGAACAGCTCAATCCAGAAGTCAATGATCACTACAACATATTCACAAGAGAAAGTCAAGAGTAAGAGCTAAAGACTAAAGATGAAGCATATTATGCTAGGTTTAACATTTTGTAAATTGGAGTGACCTCCCTTAGGGGGAGATTGTTGGAAACACGAAAAGTGTCGGTCACTTCCAAGTTGTAACAAGTCTTAGCTCGTAGTTAGTATCATGATTAGATTAGTAATCTAGTCCGGCCCAAGGCCCATGGGAGGCCCAACTAAGCCCATGGCCGGCCTCCATTGTAGTATTTATACACCCTCTCCTAGTCTTGGAGAGGGTTGGTTGTTCCATTTTTCAATCTACACTTCATTAATCATGATCCTTTTTTTTTCCATTCTAAAATTTCTCTCTATCATCACAAAACCCACATCTCACTAGTGTTCTTGATTTGATCTTAAGATTACTCGTATTCTGCATCTATTACATAGTAATATATAACATATATAGATATACATTATATATATACTATATATATATAATATTTATATACACACATATATGTGTATATATATATATATATATATATATATATATATATATATATATACACATATATATATATATACATATATATATATATAGCAAGGATAGACAACACGTAAGCACATATAGAGGCACATAGGATCACATACTGGTTATAGACCAGACCTAGTATAACTACCTGGTTCTCTATAACTTTGGCTCTGATTACCAATCTGTCACACCCTCAGACGGGGCCTGGACGGAATACGTGTCCGAGGGCGTGACGTCATAACAATACGAACACAAAGCAATAAAGAACGAACATAAATCATGGACGTTTGAAAAAGTGTACTCGTTGCATAAAAGAAAATTAATTTAAGTTTTACAACCAGTCATAAGAGAGTTAAATGTAGCTGAAGCATAATAAAGTTTGACAATGACAACGAGTATATAAATAGATAAGTCTTGAAATTGGCGAAGTCACATAGCACATAGACTCCATATAGCATTAAGAATCAAGCCAAGCTAAGCACCTGAGAAAACATGTTTAAAACGTCAACATAATATTGGTGAATTCATAGGTTTAAATTAGTACAAGAGTGGACCACAAGATTTCAAAATGCATGCGACTACTATAACAGATACAGTATCACATAAAAAGTATTTATTGTTACGCTAAGCTCATGACACCGATGCTAATAACAACAGGGCATATCATATCATGCCACATTGATTCCTGCCTGAATGTGTCCCAAACCAAAGACCACCACAACGCACAATCGACATGACATATATCCATTTGTTCGCAGCTAATTTAGAACCAAACCAGATAGGGGTAATTAGTCCCAATAGATCTATTTACGCATTCATGCTCACTTAACCAATCCAATTGGCCATAGGTGACTAACGGTTCATGATAGTTCGGGTAATAGTGGTTTGTAAGGAAACTTAGGCAATACATAAACATGTAAAACTCACGTTAAGAACTTGTGTCCAATTTTGAAAACAAACAATGTTTCTCACCCCAAAGTATAAAGCATTTGTAAATCGGTAAAAACATGGGGCTGTGAACTCACCTTAAGCAAGTGGTGAATCGATAATCAACGATGAAGAAATAAAGCCGAAAGGTCCTACACACGACCTAAATAAATGACGCGTCTTGGGTAAACGAAAGATAACTGAAACTTGTACGACACGCTTTCAAGAGAGAAGACATCCATATGTGTTTGTGTTTTAGTTTGTTTAATAAAGTATGACTAAATAAAATTACAAAATTTTTCGATAAGTTTCAACGTTTATCCAAAAATTACTACTTTTAGAAAGTTTCTATTTTAGGAAAGTTTTTAGTTTCAAGACGTTAATATCGTCCCCTATATTTGTTATGTTTTCATATCTTCAAAATGCGCTAACTATCCATAATCGCTAAACTTCCAAGTCCGATCCGCTAATGTTTTACCAAACTTACTATTTTTAGTAACTTTATCGCTTTTCCTAAAATACGTTAATGACGTCCTCAAATGATGCTAATCTATATATATATGTTACTATATGTTTTGCTAGTGTTTAGAAAGTCCAAAAACGTCCGAAAGTGTCCGAATACCCTTTTTACTATTCACATCAGCACATTATTTGTAAAACCTAAAAATCTCAACAAGTGTAAAATTACCAAAATACCCCTAACGCAATAAAATCCATAAAAGCGTGCATAAACTTCATTTAAATGTTAGAAATTATAAAAATGCAACATATGACAATTATGAAATTTTTGTAAGATTAAAATACCTTATATTATACAAGAAAAATAAATAATATTTATGTAAATATACTTTAGCCGAAAATATTAATATTTATGTATTTATACTTTACAATTAATATAAAATAAATATGGATAAGTACAAAATAAATATTGCAAGTTTTAAAATCTGATTATTCACTTTTGAAAGCCTCAAAACTCGGCCAAATATCATATTATATTTATCTATCCATTTATTTTGTTAAATCCCTAAAACATAATTTCCGAAAACCCTAATAAAATCAAGAGGCGGCATAAGAAATTTTTCCAGGGAAAACACGATTTTTCTAGGGTGTTTAGAAGGTCAAGGAAGGTGGGAAAAATAGTGGAAAGATTGTAGAGTGCTTGGTTCGATTGTGGTATTTGTTTTGGGTTCGAAAAAGGCAACCGGGTACTATAATTCGAAAAATCACCAAGGATCATCAAGGGTATTTTTGTATCTCATTTTTCATCATATTAATTCGTTCTATGCTTAAGAAAAATTATCATGCATGTTATTTTGGTCGAAATAATTAAAACATGTTCGAAACCCTAATTTTTAGCTAATTATGAAATCGGCATAAAAATTATTTGTAAAATTGATTTTATATTTTTCTAAGGTTTTTTATATCATATATGACTCAGATAAATTGTTGGAAAAATTTATGGGAGATTCGAATAATTATTGGGGATTTATTCATGTTTGCCGAATTCAAATAAAGGGAAAAAGGAAAGAAATAAAATTAGGGTTAGGGTTTTGATAATTTTTCCAGGTGAATTTAATGCCAATGATTGGGAAATAATTGTGTTTGTGGTTTGGAAAAATCAAATTAGGGTTTTGTGGATTTAATTGAATTGCCGAAATATGATTTAAAAGTATAAGGACTTGTTTTGTAATTTCTGAAACTATGGGGTCTGTTTTAGACATGTTATTATATTTATTATATTCTGTATAAAATAAGTTGGGGGGTATAAAATATCATATTGATATTATTTTGGATTTAAAATGGTTAATTACATATAATAAGTAATTAGAAATTAATTAATTAAAATAGAGGGACTGAAATTGTAAATTCTGAAAAGTATAAGGTTTGGTTAGTATTTATTGTATAATAGATATGATTTTGTCAAATTTGAATTCTATAAGGGCCGTGTTTTGTAAATTATGGATAATTAAAGATAATGTTTAATTAATTAATAAACCAAAAGGACTAAATATGTAAATTATGTAAAATTAAGGGTTTGACTTGTAAATACAGAAAATGGAAGGTATAATCTGAATAAAATGTGAAACTTTGATATTTACACTTTTAACCTTGAAAATTATTGATTTTGCATATTAAACCCTAAAATATGGAAAGTTGTCATATTTAACCATAAACTTGTAAGGTTGACATATTAAGTCCCTAAGTATTCAAAATGCTTAATAGATCTCAAATGAGAATATTACTAATGTTGGAAACTTACTAAAATTTGGAAAAGTTACTAAAATTGCGTACGTTATTAATAAATGGAAAGTTACTAAAAAATGGAAGTTTCTAAAAAATGGAAAGTTACTAAAAATAGAATGTATAACTAAATGAATGGTTTGTAATTCGAATTTATCATTTCTATAGGTTCGGTATGTGGGAGTGATTTTGATATTCTGTGGTGTTTTCTTTGATTATTGAATTTACTTCGGAATAAGGTAAAGATCATTTGACCTTATGTTAGGTTTCTCATGACATATTCCTCTCTATCTTTGATTACTTATGTGATTTGCTACATTTGCTCTGAGCATTTTATCTTGGTTCTCTTATATGATCTGTTATTATGTTCTATTTGAACCCTGCTATGCTACCTTTGATAATTTGTAACCTTTGGATTGAACCTTTGCTATGATCCCTTTGAAATGAACTTTGATTTGACTTTACTTTGAACCTTCTGTTTAAGAATTCGAGCCATATTTGTTTCCTAGACATGAAGGTAACATGGCCGTGTCATTGTGCACCTTTGGGCATGACTCATCGTGTGGGGAGTGATTTCTCACCACCGTCCCCCCCCCCCACCCATTTGATATTATATGTGCACTATGAAGATTATTATTTTGTTAAGGAGGTAATGGATGATCCTAGATTTATTTTGTATTCGATGGATTATGACAATTATGATATTTGGATATTTGGTGATGATGTTGGGTGCATTCCACGTCTTTCCATTTGGAGCTCGCGACTTCCATGGTTACTATGTTATGATTTGTTGGGCTTGGTAATTGGACTTGATTTGATTTTCTAATTCATCTCTCTTACCACTATGATTTGGTCTTCTGATTTTGTCTTACCCTTATATTGGAATTCTTTGATCATGTATTGTGATATCCTTTGTACTTTGTATCGTATCCTTTTGATTTCCGTTATCTTTTGCTTTCGATTATATATATCTGTTCATCTGGGCTTTGTGAGCTCACCGCACGTCATTTTCCTGCGGCAGGTATCTAAGCTAGGAGCTGGGGTTGCTTTTGGCTTTAGAGTGCTGTGTGTGGACGTTCCATAGTAGGAATCTTAGTTTTGAAATATGAATTTGTTTCTTTCAGACATTTGGTATGTCGTTTGGATTTGTCGATCTTTGCAGAACTTATGTACATTAAGTCGTGTTAACTTATTTCCTTTGGTTTATTTATATTAAGCTTCCGCTGTATATGTTGTGTTATGATTATGTATGCCTTTGATGTCACACCATTTTGTAATTCTTTACCTTTTGGGTCGGGGCGTTACAATTTTATGGTAATTGGGGCCGCCAGGTTAATCATGACGAGGTCTTATGACCTTAGTGCTAGGCTATGACCTGGAGGATTTGGGGTAGAACATCAGGCTTCCTTCTGCGTATCTCTCTTCCGTAACCTACTTGTTTTCGTTTGCTTATCGTTTTATCGATCGTGCGGCCACAAGACTCTGATCAGGCGGCAAAGACATCCAGGTTTACTATTTGGTAATCTCTACAGGGGATGATCGTACTGTCTTCGTTTTGATTTATACTGGGGCTACACTTCGATAATATTACCACTTTTGCTAAGGAAACTTAATGTGACTCCTACACCATTAATTGAAACGTGTAAATCATTTCAACCCCCAATGAAGAACCATTTGCTATTTGGAACCCATGAATATGTTAATGGTTTACCCTCTACGTTTTGTACTGATCGTATTCGTCCTGCGAATTTACTTCCTATCCATATGCTCGACTTTGATGTGATTCTTGGCATGGATTGGTTGGCTTCTCATCGAGCTACCATTGACTGCTATGCTAGGACTGTGATCTTTGGTAACGTTCGCCAACCTGAATTTGTTTATCATGGTTCCTCACCGCTTAGTCGTTAAGCTCCATCTCTGCTATGAAGGCACGTACCTTGATTATTCATGGGGCAAGGTTTTCCTGGCTTCTGTTATGGACACATCTTTGGAGAGTCCTAATATTGAAAATCTTTCTGTTGTTCGTGAATTCGCTGATGTTTTTCCTGATGAACTTCCTGGACTTCCGCCGGCTAGAGAGATTGAATTTGGCATTGAGTTAATTCTCGGTGCTGAACCTATCTCAAAGGCTCCGTATCGTATGGCACCTGTTGAATTGAAGGAGTTAAAGGAGCAGTTACAAGAGATGTTGGAGAATGGCTTTATTAGACCCAGTGTTTCGCCATGGGGTGCACCGGTCTTATTTGTTAAGAAGAAGGATGGGAGCATGCGCTTGTGTATTGATTACCGCGAACTCAACCGTATTACGATTCGTAACCGCTATCCTCTTCCGCGAATCGACGATTTGTTTGACCAACTGCAAGGGGCCAAATATTTTTCTAAGATTGATCTGCGATCTGGTTATCACCAGCTTCGTGTGAGAGAGCAGGATATTTCTAAGACTGCTTTTCGTACGCGTTATGGCCACTACGAGTTCTTGGTTATGCCCTTCGGTCTGACTAATGCTCCTGCCGTGTTTATGGATTTGATGAACCGTATTTTCCACGAGTACCTTGATAAGTTCGTTATTGTTTTCATCGATGACATCCTCGTTTACTCCAAGTCTGAAGAAGAGCATGAGCAACATCTACGGATTGTGTTGGAGATTTATGACAGAAGAAGTTGTATGCGAAGTTTTCGAAGTGCGAGTTCTGGTTACAGCAAGTCGCTTTCCTTGGTCATATTGTATCTGCAGACGGCATCATTATGGATCCATCAAAGGTTGAAGCTATCACCAAATGGCCGAGACCTACTACGGTGACGGAGGTGAGAAGTTTTCTAGGGCTTGCTGGCTATTACCGACGTTTTGTTGAGGGTTTCTCCCGATTAGCTTTACCTCTTACCCAGCTGATGAGAAAGGGTGAGAAGTTTGTGTGGACGGATGAGCGTCAGGAGAGTTTTGAGGAATTGAAACGGAGATTGGTGTCTGCTCCGATATTGACTCTTCCATCAGGTTCCGATGGTTTTCAGATATACAGTGATGCATCGAAGAAAGGTTTGGGTTGTGTTTTGATGCAACATGGGAAGGTGATCGCCTACGCTTCAAGGCAGCTGAAGCCTTATGAAGTAAATTATCCAACCCATGATCTTGAGTTAGCTGCCGTAGTTTTACATTGAAGATCTGGAGACATTATCTGTATGGTGAAGCTTGTGATATATTTACAGATCATAAGAGTCTCAAATATATTTTTACTCAGCGAGAACTTAACATGAGACAGAGAAGATGGTTGGAACTTCTGAAAGATTATGACACTAACATCCAGTACCATCCGGGCAAGGCTAATGTGGTTGCCGACGCACTTAGTCGAAAATCTGGGATGATAGCTTGTTTTGATTCCATAATCCTTCGTGATTTAGAGCATTTGGATGTTGAGCTATGTGTACGAGGTTCTGGTGGCTATTGGGCGAGTATGAGGATAGAGTCTAACCTCATGCTACAGATCAAAGGGACGACGGTGAGTTATGGGCTATTGTGCAGAATGTTGAAGACGGTAAACATACTGAGTTCAGTGTTGATGATGACGGTGTTGTGTGGTTTGAAGATAGGCTATGTGTTCCTAATGATCAGGCACTTCGCGAGAAGGTTATGACGGAAGCTCATAGTTCTCCATTTACTATTCATCCAGGTTCAACCAAGATGTATAGAGATTTGAAACAGTACTTTTGGTGGAACGGCATAAAGCAAGATGTGGCTACGTTTGTATCTAAATGTATGACTTGTCAGCAGGTCAAAATTGAACATCAGAGGGCTAGTGGTTTGTTACAGCCGTTGGAGATTCCTATGTGGAAATAGGATGAGATTTCCATGGATTTCGTTACTGGTTTGCCTACTACTCAGAAAAGACATGATGCGATTTGGGTGGTTGTTGATCGGCTAACCAAGTCTGCTCATTTCTTACCCATTCGGAAGAACTATGGTATTAGTAAGTTGGCGGAGATTTTTCGACAGGAAATCGTTAGACTGCATGGTACACCGACTAAGGTATAAGTATGTTGGCGGAGATTTTTTGACAGGAAATCCGTTAGACGCATATCTTGTTTCCTTTTGTTTCTTTTTTCTTCATTTCTGTTTATGGGTTTTGTAATCATCAAATCTGTAATTCCTAACAGTCATCTCACCTTGCTGTCGTTTGAAATCGGCTTCAAACGTAGACAGCATGGCATCTTGAGATGCCATAAAGTTAGATACTAATCCTTCTAGACTTGATTGATTGTTAAATCTTTGAGGATGGTTGTTGAATGAACAGTTTGGGATTGAACCGTTGGGTTGGAACCAGTTAGGTGAGTTTGAAAAATTGTTTTGGAAATTTTGAGGTTGTCTCCACCTAAGGTTTGGGTGACTTCTCCATGACGGATTGTAGGTGTCACCAAGATTGATTTGCTCGGGCTTGAAGGTATACCACTTACCTCCCGCTTTATTGGTACGCGAGGATGCGTATTCAACAAAGGCTTGTTCGGGATCTTCCATGCAATACTGAGTGTCGTGGGGACCACTACAGATCTGACATGAGGTAGTGATTTTGTTAACTTGAGTAGGTTGTGTCGGAGCGAGATAAGCTTCCATCAAGTGTTGGACTTTATTTTTGAGCTCGATTAGACGATGATCGGATGTACTCGGGACATCTTGAGGCAAAGCTATTGCCTTGACCGGCTTAGCAAAATCCCTTGGGTCTTCCAACTTTTGTTGTCATAGAGGGCGAGGTCCTCTAATAATGCCCAGGATTCTTCGATGTTTAGGTCACGAAGCTTGCCACCGGCCGATTGGTCAATGGTTCGTCTTGTGACATGATTGACATGGTCATAAAAAATTTGGACTTGAAGCCAAAGATCGATGCCATGATGAGGGACTTTTTGCAGTAAGTCCTTGAAACGAGTCCATGCTTCGGATAAAGATTCTCCATGATGTTGTTGGAACATCAGGATATCATTGCAGAGTTTTGTAGTCCTTCTAGGTGGAAAGAATTGAGCAAGGAATCGGATAGTAAGATCCTCCCATGTGGTGATGGATCCTGCTGGAAGACGTTCAAGCCAATTGCTAGCTTGATCGCGAAGGGAAAATTGAAATAAACGCAGGCGCGTTATTTCCCTGTTTTACCATCAAGGTAAAGTGTGTAAAACCTAAAAATCTCAACAAGTGTAAAATTACCAAAATACCCCTAATGCAAGAAAATTTCATAAAAGCATGCACAAATTTCATTTTAATTCTAGAAATTATAAAAATACAACATATGACAATTATGAAATTTATGTAAGATTAAGATACCTTATATTATGCAAGAAAATAACTAATACTTATGTATATATATTTATTTAGCCGAATTATTGTATTTATTTATTTATACATTAAAATTTAATCAAATAAATTAGGATAATATCAAAAGTAATTTTAGCAAATATTAAAAATCTGATTTAGTATTTTGAATACCTATAGACTCGGCTCATTATCCCCTATATATCTCTTTTTACCATTTTTATTTTGTAAACCCTAAAAACTAAAAAAACTCGGCACAAAAAAAAATCAAAAGAGGCGGCACAAGTATTTTTCCAAGGGCTAGGATGATTTTTCTAAGGTGTTTTGGAGGACAAGGAAGGTGGGAAAAATATTGGAAAGATTGTGTAAAGCTTGGTTCGATCGTGGTATCGTTTTTGTTTGAATAAACCTAGCCGATTAATCAAAATTCATCAAATCATCAAGGATCATCAAGGGTATTTTTTTATCTCATCTTTCATCATTCTAATGCACAATATACATAGGAAAAATATTCATGCATGTTATATTGATCGTATTAATTAAAACAAATTAGAAACCCTAATTTTGGAATAATTATGAAATCGGCTCAAGAATACTTGTACATTTGATTTTATATTTTTATAAGGTTTTATATATCATATGTAACTCAGATAAATTGTTGGAAAAATTTAGAAGAGATTTGAAAAATTGTTTGGGGTTTTTCTTGTTTGCCGAATTGCGAATTAAGGGGAAAAAGAAAGAAAAAGGTTTAAAAAATTTAGGGTTAGGTTTTGCTAATTTTTCCAGGTCCATTTAATGCTAATGATTGAGTAATAATTGTGTTTGTGGTTGGGAAAAATTAGATTAGGGTTTTGTTGATTTAATTGTTAGCCGATTGTAAATTTAAAATATAAGGGGGTGATTTGTAATTTCTGAAACTATGAGGTCTGAAGGGTAACACAATCTAGGTGGTACATCTCTAGTCGAAAATCCAGAATGAGCATGATCTGATGCATCCAAACTCGAAGAATGAACTAGCGAAGAATCCAAAGATGAACTAGAAGAAGATAAGTGATGGTTTGAAGAACGAGGTGATGCATGCCTCGATGCTAATCTGCGAGCTGGTAAAGGTCCAACTCTCTTCCCTGCAGTCAACAACTTACGCGGCCCATTAATATAGTGGTGTCGGTAAGGTCGACCAAAAAGGAATAGACATTTCGGGGTAGGATAAGAATGAACTGACCGTCGAAGGATTTCTCGGGCGGGGCAAGTAGTCCAAGTAATTGAGCCAATAGAAAAGTCTCTGGAGCAACCATAGAAGTAGAAGGAATTACAGTAGGAATATCACCAAAAAGAATGACCCGAGAGGGCGGTGATCCCATACTCTCATCCAAAGAATCAGAAGAAATAGCAATATCTTAAGCTGCCATGATCTGCACAAGCAAAAGTTTATATAAATCTTCTTTATATGAAACCATGCAAGGCATAAAGAAACGATGAAATGTATGGCAGGTAAAATCATGGCAATATATAATAGTCTCAAGTTTATATGGACAATCTTATATATATTATTATATATATAGATATATATATATATATATATATTATATATACTATATATATTATATATATATAGCAAGGAAGACAAAACACGTGAAGCACAGATAGAGGCACATAGGATCACATACTGGTTATAGACCAGACCTAGTATAAACATACACCTGGATCTCTATAACCTTGGCTCTGATTACCAATCGACGAAATACGTGTCCGAGGGCGTGACTTCATAACAATCCGAACACAAAGCAATAAAGAATGACCACTAATCATGGACGTTTAAAAAATAGTTGTACTCATTGCATAAAGAAAATTAATTTAAGTTTTACAACCAGTCATAAGAGAGTTAAATGTAGCGGAAGCATAATAAAGTTTGACAATGACAACGACTATATAAATAGATAAGTCTTGAAATTGGGCGAAGTCACATAGCACATAGACTCCATTTAGCATCAAGAATAAGCCAAGCTAAGCACCTTGAGAAAACCATGTTTAAAATCTTGGAAACATAATGTTGGTAATTTATAGGTTTAATTTAGTACAAGAGTGGACTACAAGATTTCAAAACGCATGCGAATACTATAACAGATACAACATCACATAAAAAGTATTTACTGTTACGCTAAGCTCATGACACCGATGCTATAATAACAACAGGGCCCCCCGCCACCCCCCCCCCCCACCCCCCCCTCCCCCCCCCCCCCCACCCTCACCCACTCCCTTCACCCCCCCTCCCCCCCCACCCCCCCACACCCAAACACACCACCCCCACCCACCACCCATCCCACCCCCTCCAAAAGCCCCCACCCACCCTCACCACCCCCACACCCAGCCCCTATTCCTGCTCTTAAAGGGTGTCCAAACAAAAGGACCCACCATAACGCACAATCGACATGACATATATCTGTTTGTTCGCAGCTAATTTAGAACCAAAGCAGATAGGGGTAATTAGTCCTAATAGATCTATTTACGCATTCGCGCTCACTTAACCAATCCAATTGGCCATAGGTGACTAACGGTTCATGATAGTTCGGGCAATAGTGGTTTGTAAGCAAAACTTAGGCAACACATAAACATGTAAAACTCACGTTAAGAACTTGTGTCCAATTTTAAAAGCAAACAATGTTTCTCACCCCAAAGTATAAAGCATTTATGAAACAAAATAGGTAAAACATGGGGCTATGAACTCACCTTAAGCAAGTGGTGAATCGATAATCAACGAGGAAGAAATAAAGCCGAAAGGTCCTACACGCGACCTAAATAAATGACGCGTCTTAGGTAAATGAAAGATAACCGAAAACTTTGTACGACACGCTTTTAAGAGAGAAGACATCCATATGTGTTTGTGTTTTAGTTTGTTTAATAAAATATGACTAAATAAAATTATAAAGTTTTTCGATAAGTTTCAACGTTTATCAAAAAATTACTACTTTTAGAAAGTTTCTATTTTAAGAAAGTTTTTAGTTTTAAGTCGTGAATACCGTCCCATATATTGTATAAGTTTCCATATCTTCAATATGCGCTAACTATCCATTTCGCTAACTTCCATGTCCGATCGCTAATGTTGTGTACCAAACTTACTACTTACTATTTTTAGTAACTTTATCGCTTTTCCTAAAATACGTTAATGACGTCTTCAAATGATGCTAATATATATATATATATATATGTGTTACTATATGTTTCGCTAGTGTTTAGAAAGTCCAAAAATATCCGAAAGTGTCCGAATACCTTTTTTACTATTCACATCAGCACACTATTCATTGGGTTTTGCCGAAAATTGTTTCAAGTTTCATTTGGCTATAACTTGGCCATTTTAAGTCTGATTTTAAAGTGCGATATGTGAAAAACTATCTACTCGAAACAAGCTCTTCAAAAACTACTTTTACGCCTAATGAAAACATTTTTAGGTTGCTCAAAACCTCAAAACAAGTTTGGGACAGCAAGCTCTTTTTGTCAAAAACGCAACCAAAATCCACCCAAACTTCACAATAATGCCTAGTCTAGCCTAATCTCCGTTCACAACTAATCCACAACAAAACCACACCTAAATCTAACCTAATCCCCTTCATTTCTATTGTTGCAACCCACTTTTCAACTCATCTCAACATAACTTATAAAACAACAAACATAATACTTCCATTTTTATAAGTGTTCAAAGGTGCACACATGTGACCAACACATACCAAAGGGGCGTGTCTTGGTGGTTTCGGCCGAACATGACCACAAGGACCCAAATGGGTTAAAAATTTTAAATCAAGGTTCACCATAGATGTATAAGTTGGTCATGTTGAGGTCAAATGAAGTCAAAGTATGCAAGAACTCACATGTGAGGGTCAACTAGTGAAGAGTGCATGAGAGTGACTGATACGGTAAAGAATATACTATATAATATCTAATATCTCAACAAGAGCAATTAAGAAAATTCCCTAAGGAAAATTCACTCTTTAAAATATATATATATATATATATATATATATAATATAATATACGTATCTTTACCGGGAAGTATGATTTCCC
>BQNB010138167.1:0-17746 GCA_026074375.1 Tanacetum coccineum | reverse complement strand
TTTTCACCTGGAAGCATCTTGAACCTCTCAAACTCATCGTACAACTGAGATTCTCTATCTTCTTTTGTGAGTTCAGAACTGGCAAAAAGCATTTTCACGTTGTCCCAAATTGCTTTTGCTTCAATGTTGTGATTGATGAGCTTGTAGATATCTTTGGGTAATCCTTGAAGCACAATATTGGTGGCACGAACATCTGCATCGTATCATTTTTTCTCCGTGTCACTGAGATCCTCATATGTACGAGGCCTTTCTGGTCCAAGAAGGACACCTCCCTCAGGGGTAGTTCTGAGTGTATCCCTTGTGGTTCCAAGCTCAAATGGTCCTTGATCAATCGACTAAAGAATTTGTAATCCATTTTCCTTTCCCCTACAGTACAATCGGATTCGTTGTGACCATGATTCGTAATCAGTCCTATCGAGCATAGGAGGGCGGGTAGGCCTCTTGAATATCATCTGAATTACTGGACATGGTTGATTACTCGTATTATGATAAACTTTGGATCGGTACATTGATTAGTGATTGTATGTTAAAAGTGATGATTATTTGTTGGATTAGGTGATATGTTTGATTGTGATTTGGTTTGGTTGAAATAAGTTAACGTAATGAAGATAATGAAACTTAGGCAAAACGCAGTGATGAAGCTTAGACAAAACACATTGAAGAATGAAATTTTGCCAGAGTTACTTTCTATCAAAACGCAATATGGTCTTCAAGCAAAACGCAATGGATGTCTTGAGCAAAACGCAGTGATATTGAAGCAAAACGCAATGATAACTTGAAGCAAAACGCAATGAGGTCTTGAAGCAAAACGCAGTGAGGTCTTCAAGCAAAACGCAATGGATGTCTTGAAGCAAAACGCAGTGAGGTCTTGAAGCAAAATGCAGTGAGATCTTCAAGAAAAACGTAGTGAGGTCTTCAAGTAGGCAAACCGCAACCTTCAATAACCAAAACGCAGTGACCAAAACGTAAGAGCAAAACGCAACCCCAAATACGACAAAAAGCAGTACTGTTGTACTATACAAAATGACAAAACGCAGTGTACTATTTGAGGCAAAATGCAACCAAGAATGTCTCAGAGAGGTAAAACGCAGTGAAGAAAAATACAAACTTTTTCACCTAAAAACACCTAAAAATCACCCTTCTGAACGTTTTTGCTTGGTTTCTTTTGTACAACTTGATCCTAGAAGGTTATAACAACTATAAAAACACTAACTTTAGCATCACAAACGTGAGAATCAAAAAGTGTCAAGAAAAAGACCATAAACCTTCAAAAACCAAACTTTTGATCTAAACTAACCAAGAAAACGCACACACAATCTATCTAATCATCCCATGGGTTCTGATACCAATTGTAGTATATTGGATATCACAATACAAGCTTAGGAATGATGGGTTGGCCAAATTTGTAGAGAGAGAAAATGACTAGTTCTAGTGAGAGAAACACCTTTTAGTGTGTGTATGATAATTTGAACAACCAACCCCTTCCCATGGCTGGAAAGGGGTATTTATACAAGAGTTTAGATGCCCCAAAGGGCTATGGTATGGGATTACAAGTGGGTAAAAGACCCGGCCTAGTACCATGAGTCATACGCTTGCTATTAAACTATGAGCTATGCTATTCTAGACAATACACAGGGTGACTGAGTCTTTTTTTTAAACCTAACAAAATTCGACCTCCCAGTTTTCCTCCCGTTCAACAAAACCAAGGAAATAACCAAAACCGTTACAACCAAAACCGGGGGAATAATTACAACCAATGCTAAATTTAACGACCTCCGATTAATCAACCCTCAGTTCACCAAGCTCCACCTTACCAAGCTCTGGCTTCGCAAACTTAAGGTGTGACAAAGACCGATTTTGAAAGCTACGTCAAGGCTAATGATGCAGTTATGAGAAACATGCAAGACCAAAACCAAAACTTGCAAAATCAAATGACCAATTTAACGGACATGCTTTCCAAATTCGTGAATTCCAATACCGCTTCTACTTCAGGTTCAGGGACACTCCCTAGTAATACCATTACTAACCCGAAGGTAGATTTGAAGGGTATTACCACCCGAAGCGGTGTTGCTTATCAAGGACCCACGATTCCTACTACTTCTTCTTCTCCTCCTAAAGTAGTGGAACGTGAAACCGAGGTGACAAAGGACACGGTGCCTCCTACTAATAACGGAAGTACCAAAGACGTCCAACCTCCGGTTGTCCAAGTTCAACCTCAAGTACCAAATTCTGAGCCCGTTGTTACTCCCGTTAGTGCTCCGATGCCTAACTTGAAACCGTCAATTCCATATCCTTCGAGACGTAATGATGAAAGGCGCCGTGAAAAAGCTAACGACCAAATTGAGAAATTCTACGAAATCTTTAAAGATTTGAGTTTCGAAATTAGCTTCTTGGGAACAATTTAGTAGCAATAGAGCAACTGCTATTATTTGCTTGGCCACAAAAAGAACTTTTAACTTTTCTAAATTGATTTTTGATGGTATGGTGAAAAACTTATATAGTAAATATAAATTTTTAATGTATCCAAGATTTATTTAAATATTTTTGGACAAGAACAAAAGATTCCTCAATCCCCACAACAGAAAATATATTGCTCCTAATTTAACTCCAAAACTTTTTAGCAATATGAAAAGAGGTTTTTCTGGGGAACACACACCTTTGTTTCCAAGTATGCTAGCAATTCAAGCAGAAGAAGGTGAAGGTTCAGGACATCCCTCTAAACCTCAACCACCACCTTCTCCTACTCAACTTACTAATGAAGAACCAATCCCTAATGTTGTATCATCATCACACCAAAAGACTCAAACACCTAGGCAAGCCTTAAACCAGGTCACTGAGTTACCTCAGACTAGTGAGCCTATACCCAATGTACTAGATGAGGCTGTATATGAAGAGTAGGATGACAGAGTGGAAAGGGTTACCACTACTGCTGCTAGCTTAGAAGCAGAGCAGGCTAGTGGTAACATTAATAGGACCCAATACACGGCAACACCTAATGTGCCTCTTCCTTAGGGAGTTGGTGCAGGTGGTAGTCTCAGGTGCCAAGAAGACTAGGTCTGAGAGGGTACCTACACAGTCCTATGATTTACCTCTCCTAAAAGTTCACACACTTGGAAGTGATGAGGGCGGTATGATACTACAAGAATTGACGGTTTAATGTACAACATTGTCCAAGAAAGTGGAGAGCTTGGAGGCAGACTTGAAGCAAACAAAGAAGGTATATGGTGCTGCTTATACCAAACTTATTAAAAAGGTGAAGAAATTAGAGAAAACTGTCAAGTCCAACCAAGCTAGAAGAAGAGAAAAGATTATGGTTTCAGATGATGAAGAGGATTTAGAGTATTCTTCCAAACAAGGGAGGATGATAGAATAAATTGATCAAGATGCAGGAGTTACTTTGGTTACTCCTACACATAGTCAAGAAGATCAACCTGAAGATCAGTTGGTAGTATTTAGTGCAGCTAAGGTACTTGCAGATGCAACTAAAGAAAATGTTCACACTTATACTAGAAGAAGAAGGGCAGTTAGTACTGGCAGTGGTGGAATTAGTACTGCTAGTAGGTTGTTTAGTAGTGCTGAAGAATCAGTTAGTACTGTTGGTGCGTCAATGCCAGTTAGTACTGCTGGTATGGTTTAAGAAGTTAACATTAGTATTCCCTCACCAGTTGTAATCAAAGATAAAGGTAAAGGTAAAGTGGAGGAATATGAAAATGAACAGATCAATAGAACAAAATTAATGCAAGAACAAGATAGACTTGGTCATGAAGCAGTAGTGAGACTGCAAGAGGAACTGGATGAAGAAGAAAGATAAAGGATGGCTAGAGTTCATGAAGCAGCTCAATCTTTTACTGAGGAAGAATGGGAAAACATTAAAGCAAGAGTTAAAGCTGATGAAGAGCTATCTAGGAGACTACAAGCAGAGGAAAGGAACAGGTACAGTGAAGTTGATCAAGCAAAGATGCTTGTAGATCTTATTAATCAGAGAAAGAAATATTTTGCTACACAGAAAGCTGAAGCAAAGAGGAACAAGCCCATGACACAAGCTTAACTGAGGAATTATATGATTAATTACATCAAACACATGGGAAGTCATACACTACAGCAGTTGAAAATATATTCTTTTGATGAGCTCAAGGAATTATTTGAAACTACAATGAAGAATGTCAACACTTTTGTACCCATGGAGACTGAAGATATAGGAAGAGCATCAAAGTTAGTAGCTGGAAGTTCACAAGCAACAATTATTGATTCTGCAGAAGTTAGAAGTTCTAAAAGGGCTGCAGAAGCAGAACTTGATCATGAAGGTTCTAAGAGGCAAAAGACAAATGAAGCTTCAGGATCAGTTCAAGAACAACCAAAAGAAGAGGAAAAAGAATTGTCACAAGAGGATTTACAATAAATGATGATGATAGTTCCAGTGAAAGAAGTTTATGTTGAAGCCTTACAGGTCAAATATCTAATCATTGACTGGGAGGTTTACACTGAAGAATCCAAAAAATATTAGAAGATCATTAGGGTTGGTAATCATACATAAGCATATCAATTCTTTGAGGATATATTGAAAATATTTGACAGGGATGCTTTGGTAATGCTATGGAATTTGGTTAAAGAAAGATTCAGTTCAACAGAACCTACTGATGACAAAGAAAGAGCATTGAAGTGGTTGTTTGAACCTAATACTATACACTATGGAAACTTCAGAGATATATGCATGATCCATTGAAATGGAGATTATATGATACATGTGAGGTTCATCATGTGTCTACAAGAGAGGAATAGATATTTTCATGCTGGTAGAGAAAGAATATCCATTGTCAAAAGGAGTTCTGACTTTGATGTTGGTTAACAGGTTGTTATTAGAACAACATTCAGAGATGGCAAATGAGCTTCTAAGGAAAATCTTCATACAAGCAAACAGACCAAGACAATAAAGTGTTTGGAAGCATCCTCATAGCACAGATGGTTTAATTCAGAGAAACTTATAGATTTAATGTTAAATCACAAGTTTAGGGGAGGATTGTTAGGAATTAAACTCATACACTTAGTACTGTCAAGCCAAAGACTTAGTACTGCTCAAGATTACAACTGCCAGTATTAACTAGTTAGTACTGCTAGAAGAAACTTAGTACTGCCAGTACTAACTTAACACTGCTGAAGGAGTTAAGAGTGCTGCATGAAGACTTAAGACTACTCAAGAGATAAAGACGTGTGAAGAGATATGTATTGACTTATTCTATGTATATTCTATTTAGTTAGAAAGATATGCATATAAGATTAGAATTATAGAAGATTTATAGTTATCTTGTAAAGGACTTCTTGGTGTATAAAAGGAGATCCTAGGTTATGATGTTAGATGTGATTTCATAGAGTTGCATACGTAGCTTCAAGGTTGTAAACCCTAGTACTAGATAGAGTACTCATATTATTGATCTTAATAATATTGAAGATTTTTGTTACATCTTTGTTCAATCATATTTACTATTACATTCATAGTTCTTCTAAGTATTAAAGAGTAGATTCTGCATACTCTTTAATATACACACAAAGTTTCTACCAAAGTTGTTTTGGATTTATCCAAGGTAACTTAACCTTTACAAGCTAAAGAAATAATCATAGTTTGGGATCAACATTTACTCTTTTCAACTTTCTTAGTGTTTCTTCCACATCCTGAACCAGGTCCAGCTCACTTTTGGTTTTTATTACTACTTCTTTCAAGTATATTTTCACATTCCATCCTCTTTGATCGGCTAAGACCTTCTTCATCATCCTTTGAAGTGTAGCTGCTGAGTTTTTTTAATTCTTTTAGCATATGGGTGAAATAGTATACTCCTTCCTCCGTATGAAACCCAGTTTTCTCTTCGTCATCTTCTGCTATTCTTATCTGGCTGTATTCCTTCGGAAGTTGTAGGAAACATTTGTACGGATACCCCAATAAAGATGCTAGCTCTTCCCCTTCCTCTGGAAAGGGATACATGTCCTTGGCATAGACCTTGTTAAGGCTAGAGTAATCTACCTAGACTTTCCAAGTTTCATTTGCTAGTTTGATCGGTATCGCATTGGTGATCCATTCAAGGTGTTGAAACTTTCTAATTAGTCCTTCCTTTAGCCAACGGAACACCTTTTCTTTCAGTGCTAGTCTTCCCTCTGGTGCCATGGGTCGCCTCTTACGGGCCATTAGATCGGTGTGGGGATATATCTTTAATTGATGCTCCATGATGAATCATGGAACAGTTGTTTTTCCTGATCCTGTCCATGCGAATACCTCTATGTTTTCCCGTAAAATGTTTGCCAATAGCTATTTGTAGTTAGTTGTCAACGTAGCTCCCATCGTCACATACTGGTCTGGACGTTCATGACCGATGGTGAATACCTCCTCTGCGTCTTCTCTGCCCCATGTTTTTTTAGGCGACACCGGACCTAAATCAGGCCCTCTTCCGAAGTTATTTTTTGTTCTTAGGATTACTTGTTCCTTTATCCTAGACATTTGTTCTTTAGGTTGACGCCACTGTACTTCCTTCCATGAGCCTTGCACCTTTCTAACTGTCGGCATTCCCATAGAGCTTCCCTATTGGTTTTCATTGTTATAATTCCTTGTTTAGTAGGGAATTTGATCATAGAATGAATGGTTGAACCTACCGCACTGAGGCTTCTCATTTTGGTTCTTCCTATTATGACATTGTATGGTGAGCGACATTTTATTATCGCAAACTCCATTAGCACCGTTTTATTTCTTCATGTCCTTCCCATAGTTACTCGAAGATCTATTATTCCCAAAGTATGATACGTTTCTCCATAGAGCCTACAGAATTGAAGATTCATAAAATGGTTAACATATGGGTTTCAGGGGAAGCTTATTGTTAAAATGTTTAACCATTTACATGCACCACATGAGGTGAAGGTTTTTGCTACTGTAAGTCATTATTACTACTGCTAGTTTAAGTTTCTACTGCTCAAGTTCATTTATCTTAAGGCGCGTCATAGAGGGTAATTTGAGTTGTTGGAAGGCTAGATTAGAATTATGATAGTGGTTTGTGGTTGTTGAAATCAAAGTTGCATACTTTAGTCCCTTATTTGATTATGACAAAAAGGGAAGAAGATTTACAAAGAAGATTTGCAACTTGTAGATCCTTAGTGGTATAGTTCTGTTCTTTCTTATATATTAGCTTCAAGGGAAGAAGCTCATGCTTATTTTGGTTTTGTCATTATCAACTAGGGGAAGATTGTTGGGAATTATATTTGAGTTGATAAAACAAAACATATGAAAGATGAAGAACTTAAAAGATAAAGGAGGAATTCTTCAAAAGATGGAAGATTACAGAAGATTTCCTAGAAGATAATTATAAAAGTTAGGAAGATTTGTTTATTTCCTAATACTTATCCTTTGTAAAACTAATATCTCTATTATATAAAAAGATATAGGTCGTGTTGTTTTAGGTGTGTCAAGATGTGAACATCAAGAAAAGTGTGTGTGTATCTAGGCGTATGGTCTATGTTAGACGCCTAGAGTTTGTTGTGTAGCCCTAATGTTAATGTGTCATTGATCCTGTTACTAGTTAGAGTAATCGTGCTAGAATTGATCATCTAGAATTGGGGCGAATAGTGAATAATATGAATGAAAAACCTTGTTGAAATAACTTTGTTCATTATGCTATTTCCGCTATGAATTATTCTATGTTCAATGTTATTAATCCTAGATATAAAGATCTAAACAATCTGAGCTTAAAATATCATAAGTCCTATCAGGTTATTTAGGACCATCAAAGTCGAGAAAGAGGCAGAACCTCTACCTAAGAAACCAACCCATGCCGATCCACCGCCACTCAAAGTCTATAAGCCAAAAATTTCGTACCCTCAACGCTTACACAAAGAAAAGATAGAGGCACGATATGCCAAGTGTTTAGACATGATCAAGGAAGTCAGGATAAACGTACCCCTCGTTGACGTCCTGGCCGACATGCCCAATTATGGCAAATTCTTAAAAGATCTTGTAAGCAACAAAAGTAAGATGGAGAAAATCTCTATTGCCTTCTTAACTGAGAAATTCTTAACAATTCTTCAAAACAAGCTCCCAACGAAGCTTGGAGACCCTGGAAGTTTTCTGATCCCTTGCAAACTCACAAACTCAATTGAATATCTCGCCTTGGCCGATCTTGGCGCAAGCATTAACCTGATTCCGTATTCAATATACGATGCACTTTCTGGAACAACTCTGAAACCCACGAGGATGAGTATTCGATTAGCAAATCATACCTACCAATACCCTATGGGAGTTGCTGAGAATATACTCGTTCAAGTTAGGAAATTCGTATTCCCTGTCGATTTTGTTATCCTACAAATGGAGGAAGATGATAGAGTCCCTCTAATTTTAGGAAGACCATTCTTGCACACTGCTGATGATATCATAAGAGTTAAGAACAAAGAACTCAATTTAGGAATTGGAGAAGATAGAGCAACCTTTCTTATCGATAAGGCTATGCAGCATTCTCACTTAAATGGCTACACATGTTTCCGCATGGATGTTACCAATGAAGTAACTGAGGATGAACTCGATGCTCTGCTCGATGATTCCAAACCATTCCTGAGTACATCCGAAAAGATAAGCGAGACACCGCTCGACAAAGAATTCAAAGAATTCATGACAGGAAATGTTCAAGATGATGAAGTCAAAGACGATTTTAAGGAATTACCACCCAAAGATGAGCTAAGAATCAAAACTTCTATCCAAGATCCACCAACCTATCTTGAGATGAAACCTCTTCTGAAACTCCTGGAATATGCCTTTCTGGAGGAAAATTCTCTTCTTCCAGTAGTCATATCAGCTTTACTCAAAAAAAGGAAAAGGAACAACTCGTTTCATTTCTCAAAAATCATAAGGAAGCATTCACTTAGAAAACATTCAATATTCCAGGGATTAGTCCTTCCTTTTGTAAACACAAAATCAACTTTGAGGACGATGTCAAACCATTCATTCAAAGACAACGTCGACTTAACCCTAACATGAAAGAAGTTGTTAAGAAAGAGATTATAAAACTTCTGGATGCTGATATCATTTATGCCATCGAAGATAGTCCTTGGGTTAGTCTAGTACACTGAGTACCAAAGAAGGGAGGAACGACCGTTGTGACAAATGAAGATAACGAACTTGTTCCAACAAGAATCGTTACAGGATGGCATATTTGTATCGACTACTGTAAGTTGAATGAAGCCACCTGAAAGGATCATTTTCCTCTACCCTTTATGGATCAAATGCTGGAAAGATTAGCAGGAAACAAGTTCTTTTGTTTTCTCGACGAATTTTCTAGATACTTTCAAATTCCCATCGAACCAGCCGATAAGGAAAATACCACTTTCACTTGCCCTTATGGAACCTACGCCTACAAGCGTATGCCTTTTAGTCTTTGAAATGCACCAGAAACTTTTCAAAGGTGCATGATAGCCATTTTTCAAGACATGCTCGAAACCTCCATGGAAGTTTTCATGGACGATTTCTTGGTGTTTAGAGATTAATTCAATTCGTGCTTAACTAATCTCGAGCAGATGCTAATTCGTTGTAAACAAGCACACCTAGTTCTCAACTGGGAGAAGTGTCACTTCATGGTGACTGAGGGAATTATGCTAGGACACAAAGTCTTTAGTAAAGGACTAGAGGTTCACAAAGTAAAAATCGATGTGATAGCTAAGTTACCACCACCCACTAACGTCAAACCATTAGAAGTTTTTTAGGACATGCCAGATTCTATCACCGATTCATAAAAGAATTTTCGAAAATCTCCCGTCTCATTACTAAACTTCTCGAAAAAGATTCAGTTTTTAACTTCGACGAAGAATGCAATAAGGCATTCGAAAATCTCAAAGAAAAGTTAACAAACGCACCCATTATGGTTTTACCTAATTGGTCGCTACCGTTTGAACTTATGTGTGATGCAAACGACTATGCTGTAGGATCCGTGCTAGGCCAGCGCGATGAAAAACATTTTTGCCCCATCCACTTCGCCAGCAAAACTTTGAATCGCACATAACAAAGCTATACGGTGGCCGAAAAAGAGTTACTCACCGTAGTTTTTGCATTCGGAAAGTTTTGATCATACCTTGTTCTCTAAAAAATAGTTGTGTTCACAGATCACTCTGCAATAAAATATATGTTTACAAAACAAGACACCAAACCACATCTTATTTTTTATATCGAAATCAAAAATAAAAAGGGAGTAGAAAACGTCACAGCAGATCACTTATCACGACTTGAGAAACCCAATCTCAAAGAGCTCAATGAAGAAGAAATAAACGCAGCAAAGAGCTCAACGCAGCAGATCACTTATCATGACTTTGCCGACTATCTAGTTGGAGGAATTCTAAGGAAAGGATTAACCTACGCTCAGCGTTGTATGTTCTTTTAAGAACTTAAGCATTATTTTTAGGATGAACCATATCTTTTTAAAGCATGCCCCGATGGCATAATCAAAAGATGTGTTGACAGTTCGGAAACTCAAAAAATTCTCGATGAATGTCATCATGGACCTACTAGGGGACATTATGGACCTTCGATTACCGCAAAGAAAGTTTTTGATGCTGGATTTTATTAGCCAACCATATTCAAAGAGGCACAGACTCTTATATAAAACTGTGACACCTGCCAACGTTCTGGTAGCATTTCACGAAGAGACGAGATGCCTTTGAACAACATCCAACTTAGTGAAATTTTTAACATATAAGGAATTGATTTCATGGGACCTTTCTCGAAATCCCATAAGTTTGAATACATTCTTGTCGCAATTGATTACATGTCCAAATGGGCAGAAGCCGAAGCTTTACCCACTAACGACGCACGTGTTGTAGAAAATTTCATGAAAAAGATTTTCTCTCATTTCGGAATCCCGAAAGCTCTTATTAGTGATAGAGGAACTCACTTCTATAACCGTCAAATGGAGAAAATCTTAAAAAAAGTATGGAGTACATCATCGTATAGCCGCAGCTTACCATCCATAAACTAATGGCCAGGTTGAAAACACCAACAAAGCCTTAAAAAGAATTCTCGAAAAGACAGTCAAAGACAATCTGTCTATATGGTCGAGAAAACTAGATGACGCTCTGTGGTCATTCCGTACAGCCTACAAAACTCCAATCGGCACCACTCCATACCGACTTCTATATGGAAAAACATGCCATTTTCTATTTGAAATCGAACATCGCGCTTACTGGGCCCTGCGAAGGTGCAACCCTGATCTTAAACTTGCAGGAGAAAAACGATTTCTGTAGTTGCATAAGCTTGATGAGTTGAGACTTCAGGTGTATGAGAATTCCAAACTCTACAAAGCTCGAACCAAAGCCTATCATGACAAGAAACTTAGTGTTAGAAAAGAATTTAAGGCTAGAGACAAAGTTCTCCTGTACAACTCTAAATACATGTTTAAAGCTCCAAAACTCAGATCAAAGTAGTATGGACCATTCATAGTCAAAGATAGTTATCCATCTGGATATGTTGAATTATATGACAAACATGGAGGAAACTTCATTGTTAACGGACACCGTGTTAAACTCTACCACGATGAGGAGCAACTGAATAAACTTACCAATGAAGAGATTCACCTCATATGTGAGGAAGAAAGAATGAAGGCTATTCCATTCATGGCACCATTTCCAGCGAACTATCATGAAACTATTCCATGGGCATAAAAAAAACCATACATTTACAGTGTAGTGGAAAACACTTGTAACGAAGCTAAGCTGCATGATTTAGATGAAACTGGAAAAGGAATAGTGGTCAAGAATATTTTGTATGTCCCAAGCAAAGGAATCACGCTTGGAAATAACTAAAAGGAACAACCAAGTCTGGCTGACGACTCACCTAAAAATCAAGCGCTTCTCGAGAGGCAACCTGTGTATTTCAAAATAATTAGTTTCTAGCTTAGTTTAAAATGTCTGCACCCGCAATCAAACTTAAGTGTGGGGGAACATACCCACCCGCCCCCCCCCCCCCCCCTTCCTCCCCCCCACCCCCCCCCCTCCCGCCGATCCCGCATCTATAAAACACCCCACCATACCCCCATATCCCAATATTCTTCATTTTGTTATTTTGTAAGAAGTTTATTGCAGGATATGGGAATACTTGGCAGCTCAATTACTACTACACATGCATGGACACCTGGTTTTCTCTTATTTCCCTATTTAAGATTTTATCCATTTTTACCGCATTGAGGGCAATGTTAAACGTAAGTGTGGGGGGAGAATAGGGAAACAAAGTTGTTTTTAAATTTTTGAGCTAACTAAAATTTTGTTTGCCCTTGTAATCTAGTTGTTTTCATGTATTTTAGATCTAATCCACTAAAACAAGAGGTGTCCCAGTAATAAGTGTATACACGTGATAAGAAACCAGTTAGAATGACACCAGTTTATTTTAAAATTACACTTGAGCTAACCATCTCAGTTAGTTTAATATTTTGCATGGTCCTATTTATCATATGTACCATCCTTTGTTTTAAAAAGAGAAATATTTTCAATAGTTTGCTGTTACCTAAAATAACCAAAAGTCTAATGGTTGGAGTTGCTAGCTAGTGGATCGATTGGTTGATCTATGTGAAATTCTTTTGAATTGGTTAAGATAGGTTTTTCTTTCTAGCTCTAGGTTTTAAGGATATATAATCACTTTGCCTAGTATATTGATGGGGTGATCGACAATAAAAAAAAGGAAATTAAGAAATAAGAAATAAAAAAGTGAATAAAGCCAATGTGTTAAATATTTTGAAGATGAAGGAAGATGAAGAAAATTGGTATCGATTAGCCAATGTCCTAAGTCGTGATACAGTGAAATGAACTAATATGTTTATCTCGAGATTCATAAAGATAGTGGTATGCGGTAGCTAGCAACATAGTGGTTTGTACACTTTAGTTTTATAAACCAAATCATATACCCGTACCTTTTTCCGTTAAAAATAGTTAGCAGTTTCTTTGATGTGTACACTTGGACTTATCGAGTACTCGTACTTGATAAATTTGCATCTCATTTTCCAAATAACCTGGATGTGGATTTTGTTTTCTAAGATTTGCTTGAGGGCAAGCAAAGGTTAAGTGTGGGGGGATTTGATAACGCTCAAATTGAGTATGTTTTGGGAGCGTTATTAGTACTTTTGTATAGGTTATTTGGTCAGTTACCTATGGTTTTATTACTCGATTATGTCAAAACACGCTTTCTAGTGTAATTGCAGCCAAGTACAGGAAAACAAGAGAAGAACAAAGGAATAAGTGAAGTTTATCTCAAGTATGAAGAATCCCGTATCAGGATCAAGTGCGGAAGCATCTCGAGTAGAAAAAATCTGATTATTCAAGCTTTCAAGACCTAAGATCAAGTTGTAATGAAGATATGAGGAAGACAAAGGCCCACGGCCAATTAAAACTCAAGCAAGGACCTTAAACGCAAAGTCTAATAAAAAGATTCCACGGACGACCTCCCAACCACCCGACTTGAGATCCCGCCGCCCGGCAGACAGTGTACCATCCGACAGAGGGTTGTGCCGCCCGGCTCTTGGTACCCACGTTTTCTATTTCACTCTTGAAAAAACCTGAGTAATCATTAAGCATCTAGAACCTCTAAACCGACTTTGGACACCCCTTTAGCCCTTGGAACCGCCATAAATCAGTTTCATAAATAGATGACCTGTATACCTCATTTTAACACACACTCCAATCTTCTTCAAACCAAAAACCTTAATTACTATTGCCACCACTACTCTCCAAAGCCATAAAATCCAGGAAAAGCTCTAGGAATGTCAAGAAGGAGGAAGGATCCATCTAAGTTACAAGTTTGTCATTTTCCTAGTTTGCATTTCATTGTACTTTGTAATACTTTTGTAAGACTCTTACTATGTTTATGAATGCATTAATTTCTAGAATTATATCTTTATTTACCATGAGTTGCTAGTCCCTTTATGTGTTGGTCAGATGATGTTTATGGTATGATGATTCGATTATGATTGTATGGCATGTTTAATTCAATTTCAAGCCAAGTCTTAGATCCATTTGCACTTATGTTCTATGTGACATAGTTTTATCAACCGGATTGTTTCTTGAGAATATCATAGGCCGAAAGGGGTATTGTTAATCAATCAATTATCGCCTTTTTGTCTATGATCGGCTACCTTTTATATTGACCATTTCTTAAGCGGTTGGGTGTTACTAAGAACATAATTATCGATGTCTATAGTTTGAGAAACGAACCGCGAATCAAACTCATAGAGGTTGTTTTGGTCTTGAATTGATTGATTTCACTTAACGCTTGTTTTTATCACTTCGAGTCTTGACGAAGGCTAAAGGTTTTAAAAACAATAGATTGGATACCCTCCAATTCTTATAATCAACTTGTTAGTCATTGCCATAGTCATATCGAATCAGATTCTCAAATTAAATCCAACCAAGTACATCTATTTTATTATCGAATTACTTCCATCATTGTTTGTTTGTATCTTAGGACTATTATCATTGAAATCTTTATCGAATTGAAACACCCAAATCCCCATGAACGATCCCGGCTTACCAATTGATCTCTTGCTACCACGGACGAGTTCACTTGCTCGTATGTGTTTCTTAAGAATTTGGTATACCGAGTTATAAATTTAAAACTGACCCGTATTGCACGCATCAATATCTCGCCGTGGATTCGACTCCAGGAGGATCATTATTACTTTTCCTTAAGTAATTCTTGTTTCTAACGGGAATATTATTATCGATACATTTTATGACAAATTAATTATCAAAACAAATCATTGTTTGAGGGGGAGTTAAAACTCTAAGGTCTACCGATGCAAATTTTATATAACTTTGGAGATTTAAGAATTAAATTGGAATTACATACCAACCCTTAGGCAAGATAAGACCATTTTGGCCCTTTGACCATAGTTGACTTTGAAAATTTGACTTTAACTAGTTGACATTCTGATCACGGCCATTAGATGAATCTCACTTTACACCACTGTGCAACCAGGTATTCACATACTCTTGCGTCAATCTTTGGATTACGTCTACTGATGAAAGGTCTAATATACTAGTACTCGTAAAATGTGTGTTATACCTGAGGCATCTTATCTCATTTGAGATTCTCATCCAATGTTTTGATGTTCTTGAACACATTCTTTCATAACCATTTTGTGTGTTCAACATATATTGTCCGAGTACAATTTTTTTTAAGAATTTCTCAATAATAACTCAAAATATTTCAAAACTTTTGTACTCGACACTATCTCTATCCATCAACATAACTTGTGGTGTCACACAATCTCATTAGTGGTGTCACACATATGGTTTGTTGAGGGGGAGCGAAAGAAAATGTTCCAAATAAATCATGCTTAATTCATATAAGCATTCTTCTCCCCGAAAATCTTTCAACATATATATTTTAATCAATTGATATCCAAAATATCAAAAGATTTGTTATTTTTGATAAAAGGGTGAAAATGTGATTAAAATATGTGACTAATAGATGTGATCAATTAAGACTCAAGTGCAGACTCTTTCCATCATGTGCGAAATAATTTTGAATTCGATGAACATGTGTAGGGGGTATTTCAAAAAGTAAAACTTTCAAAGTGCTAAATCTTTTGATTTATATCACAAGCACTTTGATTGATTTTCAAAAAGGTTTTATGGTTACGATCAAATACCCGAAAACCAACTAATTCACGACGATTAATGAAGTCATAAGGTGGTTAAGGTTAGGTAATAGTCCTATGATCCAACCAGTACCGGAGGGATCTACCCAAGGACATTCCATAGTTAGAAATAGATGTCCTTAGGTATGATTTGGAGAAGTATGAGATTAAGCGAAATGTTGAATAAGGCATGAGCTAACATTGGAACAATCACAACAAAGTGTTAGTGAGGACATCTTGGTCAACATTGAAGGGGTTGATGAATGAAAAATATATGTAAGGTTAAGTTAAACGCCCCTTTCCCGACTCTAAATTTGACCAAAAATAAAAACTTTTATTTCAAACGCTTAACCGGAAATAACCTTATGTCATTCCTTAATAAATTGATCAAAATACATTACTATTCTACTCTTGAAAGTATGATTAACATAAAATAGACTTAATTAGCTTTCCAACGATATAAAGCATGACTTCTAACTCTTTACGGTTGAGTTTTTACGACATAAACAAAATTGACCAGAAACTGGGATCATCAGACATGGATACGCCGTATCCATGAAATGATTAAGCGGTATCCATCCTAAACCTTCAATATGTTGTATCCACAACATGGATACGCCGTATTGGACCATCAGACCCAGAACTTGCAGAAACATTATGCAAAAAAGCCTTTTTGACCCAAAACTTGACTTCCGAGACTTGATACTTTACAAAAACTTCCAGAATTCATTAACATAAAATATAACTTCATATTTTAAATATTCGTGGTCTAAATGACATATAAACATATACGTTACGGGGTTTTCTAAACACCCATTTTGACCCATTTCTTAAATACAATTCAAACAACATACATGACTTTATTCAAATACTAAGACCTGGACTTCAACACCTTCAAAACAACATTCAATAACCAATTTAGACTCTTGGTGGTTCAACCTTAACTTGATCTCGCCAACTAACTCTAACTTCATACGCATATCTAAATATTTCTAATTACCAAGCTTCCACTTCTATACCTTCATCAAGGCTATATCTTCATCTCATAATAACTTGCAAAACGGTTAAACAACTAAACCGTAAGCAAAACGTTTAGTAAATAATAGACATAACAAGTTTTCATACATTGTTTATACACAATTGCATCATAAACATCACTTACAAGTCCAAGAGACTAAAGTCATACAATTAGTTCCTTTCTCCTTCATTAACATAAGCTTTACACACCATCATTTACATCATAACTAAGTAAGTCACTTCCTAGCTATTTAAACCAACTAGCCTTTCTATCTTGATCTAAACATTCTAGCAACTTAAGCCTTCTACATCATTGTTGGGAAATACAAGTCAAAAGGTCAAAGTACTAATAAATAGAAGGTCAAAGTACTGCTAAGTTGAAGATCAAAGTACTGCCTGGAAAAGTCAACGTACTGCCTTTAATATAGGAACCTTAAAGGATTATTAGTTAAACGGTTACATTAATAGTTATCATGTAACAGTTACATTAGTGATTAGTATTAATTAGTGTTTGTGTCATACAAGGACTGTATACCTACTAGAGTTATCCTTATGTTTATAAAAGGATCTCTAGGAAGGCATTAGAAGGACACACAACACAACAGAGTACAACAACAAAAAGCATTAGTTAGAAGTATTAGTATTGTATTAGGGATCTGCAATCTTAGGCAGATTCAACGTGTGATAATACAAAATCGTTTGTGAAATTATTGTGTGTTCTTCTTACTGTTAACTAGTTTCCGCATAGTTGATAGTATTATATCAGTGTTTCATTGTTATTGACTTGGTAAATAAGTTCCTTCATTGTAGGAAATGTCCGATTTCCGAATAATATGTAAGGTATATCGATCCTACAGGAGAAATGGAACATAACTCATTTAATAATTTGACATTTTTAATTTCATTTAAAATGAGTTTATATTTTGTCATCATCAAAAAGGGGGAGATTGTTAATACAAATAATGCCTAAAAACGTTATTTATATTTTTCGACCTCTCAATGTTTTGATAATAACAAAATGTAAAAACATTTACAATAAAAATAAACATTTACAAATTATTAAATGTTAAATTTCATTTTTAAGATTAGTGGTC
>BQNB010138166.1:0-17746 GCA_026074375.1 Tanacetum coccineum | reverse complement strand
ATTATATATATTTTGAAGAATTTCCTTTTTACATTTGTCCTCAAGGGTAAATTGGTAATTTTCCATCGTATTATATATTATATTATTACGTGTTAGATTCGACGAATCATGGATCAACTAGAAAAGCAACTTGACAAAGAAGAATTTCAAGAGATTGGATCAATGGCTTCTTTTAAAGTACTTGAGACATAGTTTCAGATGTTCATTAAGTCACAAATTTATTTGGATGATGAATATGTTGTAATGACACGCAACTACTTTCTACAATACACTCAACTCGCGATTCCAAAATTCCGTGATACACCGATCCAACATATGGAATCTATTAAGAAGTCAATTGATGAAAGAGCACTGCATAAAAGAGAGTATGACACCAGGGTGAATGAAAGACAGTTGCAGATTCAAGAGTGCAAGATTCAAGAGGTTAAAGCATCAAATGCTTGTTCGGGAGACACATACAGCAGTGGGATTGTATCTGACAAAGGAAATGATCAAAGTTTAGAGAATCATAGCAACACATCTGGAGATGAAAGCAACAGGTCAAGGAATGAATGCAATGAAAAAAGCACTTCTAGGGATGATACGGATATCATTTCTGGTTCTTCGCAATTTAAAATCTCTAATAAAGAGATTCGTGAATGCTTAGCCATATAAATTCCAACTCGGCATATTTAAAATCTACATGAGATTAGCACAAGTCTTCATTTACGTTAATAACAAATCAAGTCTAGCATGTTTAAAATCTACTTGAGACTAGCACAAACTATCATCGTTAATTGTTAAGGAAAAAGCTAAGGTTTAAAACCGATCGGGTCAAAATTTATTTCTCGTTCTCACCTTTATTTATGCCAAAACACTTATTACATTATTTTTTTTACAACATTTTTCACTTTTTTTTATGCATAAAAATTTAAAATTTTTGCTATTTTTCATATAAATCACATATTTTTGGTGGAAAAACGGGTTACGTGAGAACAACGGCTGCAGGTATAATCAAATCGATAGATTCCCCCCATACTAAAGCTACACATTGTCCTCAATATGAGACTGTCACCCCCATACTAATTTCAAGGCATAATTTAAGTTTTAAGGGTTCTCTACGCAAATCTAAAGCCATTTATTAAGTATGCTAAAGATAAACGATAATCGATAAGATTAGGATATTGGATTCCCTAAATGAAGCTGAGGATATGAAGCTCGAATATACGAATGGACAAAACCATGAGCACGAGAGTCTTCAAAATCCGGGTAATCCTGGACATAAAACCACAAAACACAAAACACGAGAAAGGAAAGGCAAGCCCCCTCTCATTAGTTGTTAGAAAATAGATAAGAAGATAGAAATGCTTGTTTTTGTTAACCGAGTCACGAGCTTGACTCGACCCCGAATTAATTTGTCCTTGGGGAAGCAAATGAAATACCACCGGCTCTAAGTGAAGATGCCGGGGTCAAAGATCGTATCTTCACTCCCGGTGGAGCAAGATAAAGGAGAAACCTCGGGGTAGGTGACAAATGGGAGAAAAGTACGGATGGTAAATGTGAAGGAATCGTCCTCTTCAACATTTAGAAAAACAACATTTTCACCTTCCCCCGGGTCAAAAGGTTCATCATTATTAAGCACATCAAAATTGTTAATCACTGCCGAATCGGGCTCAAAATTTAAACAAATCTCAACATCCGGTGGTTCCGAAGGAGGACGAGGAAATGACGGATTATCAAAATGAAACGACTCATACTCGGGAAGAGAGTAATTAGCATGAGTAGTGGTACTGCCACTTCTCGTCTCTTCCGTATGATCGCTAAAAGACTCGAATTCGGGTAAAGAATTATTCGAAAAAGAAAGAGAAGTATCGGACGAATCATTATCCGTAACGGGAATAGGATTGTCTTTCAAAGATTCGATATTAATAATAAGACGACTTATTTTCAACAATTTCTCACGAAGGATAACGTCTTGGATTTGGAGAATATCTTCTAAATCAAACTCTTTCTCTTCTTGTTCGACATCATTCATCTCCTCGAAGCTAACGTAATCGACGTCCTCAAAATCATCGTCATCACTCGAAGTATCATCATCCGGATCGGCTTCAACAATTCCCGGTGGAATTGGAGCAATATGAGCGAGTTCACCGGCGAACTCCTCGAGAATAGGGTCGATCTTAGAAGAATAAACAATCGAAGTATCACGGTTAATCAAAGATTCCACAAGATCGGACTCAACATTAACACGATTATTATCACAAGTAGGCACATCACTCGTATCGTCGGAAATACCCTCGAACTCACTTGGGATTGGGACAAGGTTCTCAATCCTTTATTATTTCGTCTGATTCCGTTGCCGGAATAGTATTAAGATGCTCGTCCCCCATACTTAGTAAGTTATCTGGCTCCTCGATCGGTAAGTCGGGTGTGATTGTTTTAGATGTAGAATATCGAGCAATAATATCTCCTAAAGGAATATAATCATCCTCGTCGACAAAAGGAATAGAAAGCATGCGACGACGGGCAGCAGAATACTGTTCTTCATTGTAAGCTTGCTCCTTTTTTCGAACTTCGCTGCCCCATTCATTAAAATCTTGCTTAAGTTTTTGAATTCTAATCTCACAATCTCTCTCGTATTCTTCATCAATCTTCTCGCCTCGAAATCTTTTATAACCCAAATCATTCGTGATATCTTTAATTTTGTAATCAACCAATTGCTGCTCATGCCTCATTTCCTCGATACTCATATCCTCTTTTTTCTTTCTTCGATCTTGTTTTATTTATTCAAGTTCTTCTTGAATTTTATTAAGGGCTTGTAGAATTCCATTACTATCGACGAAGTCTTGCGGGGGTTGTGGTTGGTCAAAACCGGAAGAATCATAACTCGGATTAGGTTCATAGTAAGTTTCATTAATCGGTTGACATTGATAATCAAAGTGAGGACCCCCGCAATAAGCACAACAAAGATATTGTTGAGAAAAACTCGGTGAATTTTGTGGATAATAATTATCACTAAAGTTTTGATTGTAGCACGGTTCCGGCTCATAGACAAGCGGGACTCGTGATGGACAATCATAACCGTAGTGAGAATCGTTCCCACATAACTCGCACGAATATGTCTCGAACTGGGGTTGTGGAGGTGGGTAAGAAAAATTTGGAGAATTATCGAAAGAATTCGGGTTTGGATCATAAGCGAATGAATTTTCAGCTTTAGAAGCGCAATACGAACAAAATCCATCATCAAGCTTGTTTCCACACCATCCGCACGAGCACCGTCGACAAAGTATACCATCTAACGGATCACCGCATAAATAGCAACTAAGTCCGTTATATGACATGTCGAAGAATTAAACGATTTAGAGGATGAAAGAAAGAATTAATCGGATAAGAGGAAAAAGAAGAATATTTTTAGCTTTTTCAAATAATACACAAAGAAATAAAAATTAAAATAAGAAAGAAAATATATATTTTTTTTATTTTATAAAAGAAAATAAAATGGAAATAAAAATATTTTTGGATTTTTGTTTTTAAGATAAAAGAAAAATATTTTTGGATTTTTATATTTTTAATAAGTACGAAAATAAACTTTCCGAAGAAAGGATCTTCAAGGCTCGAACACGAACAATCCCGTAGAAATCGCTACACCTCTCCCCGGCAGCGGCGCCAAAAATTGATCCGTCCAAATTAATACATAAAAATATATATAATATATTAATACGTAATAATAAGGAAGATAATCAATAATAGTATAGTATAGTATTTCCGTCGGGTTAAGAAATTCACTTTTAACCAAAGCGATATCTCAAAAACCTTCCGGGTCGTTTCCTCGACGAGAGATGAATGAAGATCTACGTTCAAGTAGTAAATCGAGCTTGAATAGCATAAAAGTTTTTGGTTTTGTTTTTCTAAATCTACTAAAAGGGAAAGCATATAAAAGGGAAACTAAACTTTTGGTTTTAAAATATTTTTATACTAAAAATTAAACTAATAGTAATTATAAGATTTAAAACTACAAGATTATACTAAAATTAAGCTAAAAGATATGAATGACAAATATGATTGCTAAGTGACGTGAAAAGTTCATTAAGTGCGGGCTTATGTTCAACAACTTAAATGACAAGTAAAATAAAATGCTTGTTAATAAATGACAAGAAATTAAATTTCATTAAAAGTAAATGACGGAATGTAAATCGAAAAGACAAAACTTATGACTAAATATTTTTTTAAATCTTTTTAAACCCGCACCTAAATTCCAAATC
This sequence comes from Tanacetum coccineum, assembly GCA_026074375.1. Taxonomy (NCBI): domain Eukaryota; kingdom Viridiplantae; phylum Streptophyta; class Magnoliopsida; order Asterales; family Asteraceae; genus Tanacetum; species Tanacetum coccineum. The sequence goes on along the minus strand of BQNB010138166.1, from coordinate 13,505 downwards.
ACTAATCACTTAACAAGCACTACTAAATCTACTCACTACTCATAATAAAATTAATCATAGCATTTAACTACTAAAATAAATCTACACTAAGCTTGGCAAAAATCGAATAGGCAAAAATATTATAAAACGATAAAATAAAACTACACTAATTAATTGAAAAAGGATTAGAAAATGCATTGAAAGTAAATGACAATATTTAAATTGAAGAATTCTAACGACTAATAATTTTTTTAAAACCTTTTTTACACCGAAACCTAAATTCCAATCACTAATTTTTTTTTTTTCCAAAATTTAACAATCACTAATAGAATTATCACTATATAATAAAATTTAATGAACAAAATTAAATTATATAAGCATGGCCAAAATCAAGTAGGCAATATTATTAAAGATAAAATAAATCTACTCTAAAATTTGAAAAAGGTATTGGAAAATGGATCGAATTGGTGACCATAATTAAACGATTACACCCGGATTTAATTTAACTAAAACAATAATCAAGTCAGTCTAGCTAAATAACCCATAGTCACGCTATGAGTAGACCGGGTCCGAAAAGTACATAATCAAATCAAAATAAAAATAACGTTGACTTGAAATTCATGATAAACATTCCATATGAAATTTTTTTTCCCTTTATTTCTTAATCATTCAGGTCCAAGTTTAGATTTGCAGGCCCAATTAAATTCAATACAATCCAAATGAGCCCAGTAGACAAATTTTATACAAGAAATTAAATTCCAACTCTTATGTTGCTGTTAAGCTTAAAAAACGAGCATGAACGATTTAGAAAAACAGATTAAGCCAAGATGATTACGAAACTCACAAAAGTTATACTTGAAAAAGCACTAAAGTTGGGATTAATCTAGATAGAATGATCGAGAAAACAATGGATCAAAAAGTTCAACGAGATCTTAAGCAATATGAAATATTAGTTATAACCATCTAATAAGCCAACAAGTTACAGAAATAACTACTCATCTAAATCATTCAGCTGACGAAATCAGAAAACAAAATAAGCAAAAAGCACTTGAATCTCTTAAATCTCAAAACTATAAAGCAAATAAGTCCATGAAAATTCGATTTAGCAATTAAAGCTTACATAAATTCACATAAGTAGTTTAGAAACTAATAATCACCGAAAATTAGAGCATCTATTAAAACAAATATGAGATACGCACACAAATAAGTTGAACTCGAGCTTATTAGAACTTAATACTTCGAAAAGTGATTAAAAATCTATAAAAAATGATTCGAATGAGCTTAAAAGGCTTATAGGAGTCATTTTATAAAAAATTTAAAGCTTTTGAAAATAATAAGTCTCAGAAATAAGCACTAGAGTAAAGCTTATTGAATAAGCCACACGAAAATTAAGATGATCGAAATATTAAGCAAATTAAAAGCAAAACGAGACTTATAATCAACTTCAAACCAAATCTATTACATCATATTAAAAAGTTTGAGACAAGAGCTGAGTACAATAAGCATAAAATCTAAATTAAGCAATTACAATAATGAAATAAGCAAAAAATATCTAAACTAAACTTAAGAAAAATAAAAGAAAAACTAGCCCAAATGAGGGGGTGGCGAGTTGATATTTATAGGGGAGAAGGGGTAAAAGTGTAAGTTGCACCCAATCATTTTGAAATCATTAGGCCAGTCATTGGCTTTTATTAATATCACACCGATTATGATGTATAGAAGGGTTGATCCACCCGTCAAATGGAGGCTACGTGGACATGTTGTGAGCTTCATTTCAACGCAACTCTTATTACCCGTTTGATCACTTGTGCAAGTTGTAAATGAATTCTACAAAAAACCCGCCAACAAGTTTACGAAATAATGTCCTTCTTTGATAGTGGCTGTTTGTCACATGGAATTTTTTTGAATTTATTCTTCCGCACGTGACCATTCATTCTCCATTCTCAAATAACATTTTCATATGTTATATTAGTACTCGGCTTCATTTTATTTTTTATCAAGATTGGGCCAAGATGCTTTATGTTGGGCTTTTTAATAGATTGGGCTGGCGGCATAGGAATGGTTAGGGTTGGCCAATAACATTTGAAGCACGTGGGACTGTCTTTTCGCGCTCTTTTATCCGTGCTTGATTTTGTCCGGTTTTGTCTTTATTTTTGCCCTTTTCTTGATATCCGTACTTGCACATACACAAACACAAAAACAACATATATTTGCAATTTTTATTATGTTTTTGGTCTATTGGGGTGTTTGTCATCGGGAAAATATATGTATAAATTGCGATACATAGTCCTTTACAAAAATTTACCACCATGTATGCTCCTCTCCAAAGGTAAAACATAACCTCATCCAAATTCTTGAAATCTGATTAGATAAGCCTATGTTCCAGTCATGTGTTGGAGATCCACTCTCACCACATCCTATATCATTTGTTGTGGCTTGCGTGCATATAAAAAAATAAGGAAATTAGGATTCCTTTGGGGAACCAAGCATTACTGGACTTGGATTGACTGTTGCATCATGTAGTTGTGTTCTTTAAAAAGAGCACGTGATGCAACCATTAGTTTGGTTAGGTCTACAAACCTAACATGCTCGAGGTCTTACATCATTACCCTATTTTTTCCCTAACAGCATTAACTTGTCCTGTTTTATGACCTACCAATATTCCCATGCTCTGGACTTTTGAATAATAGAGTCTTTTGGATGTTTATGACAGATCTTCTAGTTAATGTTGTTTGCTTATAAAAGGGCCTCTGAGCAGTTGATTGTGCTTGTTTAGAAAAATGTGACATTGATTTAGCCTATGACTGCCGGTTTGGGAGTGGCAGTTATGTATTAAAAGGCCTAATGTATTAAATGGTTATATTTGGTGAGGCAGTTTTAACAATAACTGCTCTAGGAGTCTATTCTGTATACATTAGGGTGTGTGGTTTTTGGCCATAAATAGTCATAATCCACCCTATTGTAATTATTTCTAGATACCATTCGTTTTCTTTGATGGTGATCACAATTAATATGCAAATGCTTAAAACTTCCACAAATAAAGCAAGCTTTGTTATACATCATAAAATTACTTCCTAGTTGATTGGACTTTTGTCCATTCTAATCTTTTGATTCCTCTAGGAGTTTGTGATTATTCATCACTGCATACTAACTGACTTTTAAATGGTTTTTTCATGATTTTTAGGTTAAAAAATCTACTTTTTATCAACAGGAAAAACGGGTTTATTTATCAACATTAAGTAAAAGATCTAAACAAGCGATTGAGTCTTTGTACTGTTTCTTTCTTACCAAAGACTCATCAAGACTTTTTCCTTAGAATCATCTGATTTTTTTTTTATCACAAACAACTTAGACCTCTTGTCTACTATTTGCTAATACCATAACATTTGAAATTCATCAAGACCAGAATAAGGACAAATCAGCTTTTAGTTGTTCTAGATTAACTGATCGAGGTGGAGATAGAATATATCTTAAAAACCATTTTTACTTTTGTCAGCTATCTGACTCTCCTTAAATGATGTCTAGGTCTTTTGTGCCTATAAATTTCTTAATTTTAAATTTAATGCCATCTTTTTCTTGTTAACGTTTTCAAATCACTTTTAAGCCAATTTATTTATAGTCTTTCAATTACTACTTCTCTTTTAAGAACTGCAACTTCTTCAATAATGAGAACCTATTCTTTATATGTGATAAGTTGTTTTCTTACTCATTGCTAAACTCTTTTCTAAGTAGTGCTGGTAAATTCAGTTTGATTAAGTTAACAATCAAATATCATTTTTCTTAAGAGTTTCATGTTTTTCAGACAAGTTTTAGAGGCAATGGTTTTCGATTATATATATCTGTTCACTGGGCTTTGTAAGCTCAGCCGCACTTTCTTTTCCTGCGGCAGGTATCTAAGCTAGGAGCTGGGGTTGCTTTCAGGCTATGAGTGCTGAGTGTGGACTTACCCTAGAGATCTTAGTTTTGATATATGAATTGTTTCTTTTCAAGACATTTGTTATTTCAGTTATTTCGTTTGGATATGTCTGTCCTTTAAGAACTTATGTACCTTAAGTCATGTTGACTTATTTTCCTTTGGTTATTTATTTAAGACTTCCGCTGTTTATGCTTGTGTTATGATTATGTATGCTTTTGATGTCACACCATATTTGTAATACTTCTACCCTTTTTGGGTCGGGGCGTTACAACCTCTTTGCCCTCATACTTAGCAGAGAGAGCTGCCACATCAAATCCATTGCTTCCAGTTCATCTTCATGAATTTGCTCTAAGTCTTGCTATAGAAGATTAGAACCATTAGGATTCTCAACCAAGAAAGCATACATATCATTATTACTGAAGCTAGCAGTACTAACTTGAGGACTAGCAGTGTTAACATCAGGGCTAGCAGTACTAACTTCATATGCAGGCATAGTAGTATTAACATGATTAGTACTGCTAGTGCTTAGAGCAGTCATAAAGGCCAAGTTTTGGGCACCACCACTTGCACTAACAGATTTATTTACCTTTTGTTCAACAATTTTGAAGTTTTTGTACAAATCATCAATGCTCATAGTTTCAATTTCAGGCTTATTCATCCATACTACAACATGAGTGTTCCACTCAGGGGGCAAGCTGCTCAGAAATTTTGAATTTAAGTCTTCTTGAGAGATGACCACACCCAAAATTGCAAGCCTACTGACAATCTTCTAGAGCCTATTGAAAATAGAGTCAAGAGACTCTGTACTTGATGCACTAAAATTTTCATACTATTGTTTCAAAAGTGTCTTGCATTTTCTTAGTAGCTTCATTACCTCCAAATCGTGTTTCAATGGCAGCAAACATTATTTTAGCATCAAGGTACTGACTGAATGTGAGTTGATGTTCATTGGGAAGAGCTATGAGTACCAAGCTTCTAGCCTTCACATCATTCTTCTTATTGGTCTTTTCTTTAGCAGTTACAGGTACATACATCTTCATAACTGAAGTACCATTCTTTTGTGCTGTTTGTGGTATAAACACCTATGAGTTACCATTCTCTATGACCTCCCATAGAGCATAGTCTTGGATCTGGAAGTACTGCTTAATCCTTATCACCCACATCTTATACTCACCCAGTTTGAGTATGGGTAGCTTAGCAGTAGTACTACTATTTGTAGATTCAAATTCTATGTCTTCTAGATCAAAGTTTCTCAAAGCAAAGCTCTGATACCACTTGTTGATTTAGGACTCCTCAGTAAAATGGTGTAGCTAAGAGGAGGAATATGACACTAATTAAGGCTGCTAGAACAATGTTAGCTGACTCTAAGACTAAAGTGTATGCGGAATCTACACCTTAATATCTAGAAGTATTATGAATAAAACAGTAATTGTGAATGAACAAAGTTATAACCAAACGCTCCAATATTATTAAGATCAATAATACAGTACTCTTGACTAGTACTAGGGTTTAACAACTTGAAGCTTTTTAATCCGACTTAACAACTTATGAAAACTTATATCTCGAACTAATGCCCTTAGAGCCTCCATTTATATACAAGGAGTCCTAGTCGGCTTACAACATATACTAAAGATAAATATAAATTTATAGAATATTCTAATACAATCTATTCTATAAATAACTTCTAATCTTCATCTCCAAGTAATCTTTTTCTCTATTATCTCTGACTTCACTTAGCAGTATTAATCTTCTCTTGGCAGTACTAACTATCACAAACAGTATTAATCTTGTGCTAGCAGTATTAACTCTTATTAACTCAGTTAATACTATTAGTTATAATCTGAGCAATACTTATTCCTTGAACTAGAAGTACTAACCTGTGAAGATTTATTCCCAACGGAGCATGTAGCAGAGACAAGCATTGGGGTGGTCCTTATTCTCGGTGAGGCTTATGGCATTTTCACTGAGGATGATTTCCCATTTTTTGAAATTGGTTTTAGTTCGGAAATGACCATTTCGAAGGGGTCAAGGGTAATATCAATTCCTTTAACCTTGCAAGTTTTACCAGGAGGTCTAGGATCGAAGAGAGCATTACGAATAAGCAAAGGATCTTTAAGAGGGGGTGAATAAATGTCAGGGTTAGAGTCAATACCATTTAGTAGTGATGTGATGGCCCATTCGGGAGTGAACATACATGCCCCATGACAAGGAATATAAATAATGCGGGCAAATTCCTTAAGACGAAGAGTGATTTTGACATTTCGAATGATGAAAGTGGTGGAGAGAGTTCCATTCAAGTTGCGAATAAGACGGACACTTTTGTAGAATTGAAGTACAAAAATTGGGCAAATTCTCTCAAGGTAGGATCGGTCGACAATACGTCCTTCATTGAATAATCCCTTTCACGTTTGGTAACGTTTTGGGTTCGGTGGTACATAGGAATTAAGTAGGCGTATCATGTATTATCAACATTGAAGTATTTCGGCATAAATATCCTAGAAAATAAGATCAAAAGCAAATCAAATATTATAATTCTATTTTATGAATGATTTTTGCCGAAAGGCGATACAACCATAAATTTTTAAGGTTAACGCCTTTTGAAGTGTGTTTTCAAACACTCTTTTCATATGGAAATTACCTTTTATCCCATTTTTACGGTTATCAACAACGGTAACCAAAAAATTAAAAACAAATTTTTAAAAATTTGAATTCGGGTTTATGTGCATGAATCGATTTTTTGGCAATAAGTAAGATGCAATTACTAACTAATGTTATCTCAAATATATAGGTACGTTAAATTCGTCGATGAATTAGTTTTTGAGATTAGGAGCCCTAATATTGAGAGCTTACTAATCCTAGTTTTAAATAAAGAGATGAATTAAAATCAAGACTTACAATGAGATGGAATGCACGATTTATGAAGTTGATTATTTTGAAGAAAATATCATGGGAGAAGCAGATCGTTAATGACGGATTCTTTGGAAGGGAACAATGAAGAAAAGAGAGAATCAACGTTTTTATCAGATTGTCGGTTATGTCGGTCCCATTGGTCAAAGGGAACCGACTTTGTTACCCGAAGGAACCGGAAAAAAAAAACTTTATATATATTTTATTTGTTTTAGTGATATAAAGTACCCCCTTTTTTTATATAAAGAGGCAGCGATTTTATGCGGATGTATTTTATTTTCCTTATTTGAACTAATATAAATGACATGAACAAAAATAAGAAAATAAACATTCGAAGAATTTAATACATATATTCATTTCGATACATAATGCAATACAAAGGATAGAAAATACAATGGAAATGTAAAATGCCAAGATAAAGAACACGTCTCCATGCAGGAACTTGAGTATCGGGTAAAGGAGAGCTAGGAGCGAGATGATAATGATGATCAAGACGGGACTAAAAACTTCTAACAAGGCTTCCATTGTGATCGAGAGTTTTTTTAGAGGTAAAGATGAGAGGTTTGATTTTTGAATTTGAATAAGAGTGGTAGTGGAACAAAGGAGGTTTATAAGTGTAGAGATGAGACGTTTGGAATGTTGTTGGAAAAATAGAGAGATTTTGAATTTTGAAATAGCACGCTTTGATACCCGTAATATTGTGTTTGGATGGCAAGAAAGAACAAGCTTTTTTAAGAAGTCTTTGGGATGAAGTTGTCAAGGTGTGCTAGAGTCAAATATTATAAGCATCTATTACATCTAAATTTTCAGTCTTTAAATTTAATGTGCAGGTGCTCATAATGAGAATGAGGGGGTGCAAGACACACAGCAATGGTACACAACCCTATTCATACAATCCCATAACACCAAAGAATTGTATGGTCTCTAAATGAAATGCACAGGAAAAAAGAAGATGACGGTTACAACGATTCATGAATAAAAAAAAAAAGATGAAGTGTACACGGAAATACAAAAGGTTAGATTCATTGATTGTTGTCATTAAATCCACATCCATCAGTTACACAATACATCTTTCATTGGCATATTTTCAGATCTCCATCAGCTTCTAAAAACTCTTTTATATGCATCTTCTCAATTTTTGTTCATCAATTAATTATGTTCGTTTCATTTTTTCTATTTTTATGCCAAAATTTAATTCATTATTATCTCACTAATGTTTCATTTGTTTTGTTTGTTGATTGCAGGCTATTATTAACTTTGGTACATCTTGGTATGTCATTTGTTTTTTTAAATGAGCTTTATTTTATATATGGGATTGTGAAACATTTAAGGTTGATAAGGTGTTCGACGAAATGCCTCAATGAAACATTTTGGGATGTTTTTTTTAGCTTATATAGCCGGCTTATGGCTTATTTAGTTTTAGGTTAATTTTTCATAAGCTCATTTCAATTGTTTATTGTGGAACTTTCTGTGGCCTTGCCTAAAAAGTGGGAACACACTGTTCTTCGAGCTTCCACGTACAAGAAACTATACAGTTGAATAAACCCATAGATTCTATATTAGAGGGGCACATGAGAGCCCATTATTATAAATGCACGGTTTGCTCATAGGTATTTGCGTCGGGAGAAGATTTAGAGGACCACAAGAGAGCCCGTTCATGTGTAACGAAGTTAGTACTGATTATAAATGCTCGATTTGCTTTAGGGAATTCGGGTCAGGAAAAGCTTTAGGTGGTCATAAGAGATTCCATAACAATGTGGTAACAAAACACCAAGTGATGTTTTACAGAAAAATAATCAATGTGTCAAAAGTATGAATCCTAATTTAATCAGTAAAATGTTATAAGTTCGGATGTTATGTGTTAATAAATCGCAATGATCCATTAGAAGACAAAAAATTATAAGTCATGGAGTGTATGATTTTATCACAAAAAAGACGACCCGGCTTCCACACGATAATCAAAATATCAAATTACAATTGTTTGGATGCAAAAATAGGGATTTGCAGCTTAGGTAAATCTTTAATAGTTTATGAACTTCTTTCTATAGTAATAGTTTGATCAAATAATCAAGTACCAGGTCAAATAGGTTTATACACATTTGTTTATCATTGGCGGATTAGCACTCATTCATCACTCAGTAGAAAGTGACCTTGAACAGAAAAGCTAACCCTATTGTCAACAAAGTTTTTGTAGGATGTTTGGTTTTGTTGGAACCTGAAAGTGGTGAATATGTAACCTTTTAAAAACTTAAAATCCTTATCTATCATTATTACATGACTCTCTGTCGGCGGTCCCATAAATATATGGGGGCCACCTAGTACATCAGGGGGTCGCCCTATTTAAAGGGACCGCCTCCATAAGAGGTTTTCGGACTAGATTATTTGTATCAAATCACCAATCAAGTTTGACGCAATATGAGAAGTGTGGATAATGGATTTAAAGAATAACTACACTATTCTACCAAGTATAGTCCGCACTCATAATATTTACTACAAAGAGCTACACAACCATGACTAACACAACATACACAACACTGCACACAATCATAAGCACAATGCAAGTGTATAAGTAAAGCGATAAATGTAAAGACATAAGTAAAGAGAAATGTAAAAGAAAATGCAAACCGACACGTGATTAAATGGAATCGGTCACGAAGCTCCTTCTTCGCCCTACACCACTCTCTTGAGTATCCAACTCGAGAGTTTACTACACTTAATCAACAATCTCCCTTTCGCGGAGAAAACCCTATATCAATGCTTACATTAATTTTTATAAACACTAAGCTAGATGTCGAGTCCTTCTTTGGGTACAACCAAACCCGTTATGTTTTATGGCCCAACATAACAAACCTTGTGTTTTATGGCCTAAACACATAAACCGCGTCGTTTACATTATTTTTCGACACTTAAGCAAAATTGTCTAGTCTTATCTTAGCTAAAACCAAACTACAGACCTTAAAAACTTTCGAGGCCGGATGTTCTGGAAACTAGACTCTCTGAGCTACATCATAGACACCGGAAACTTGACAAAAGCTATTCCCATCATTGAGATAACAGCCGAACAACACAGCCCTAAATTCTGCCCTAATCTAAATCAAGTTCTAACGCGATCTAAACCCTAACGATTACACCAACGCGCATCTAATTGATTACTAAGAACCCTAATTAGCATATTATCTTTAGTTTACAGAATATTAGAAACCCTAGATCCATCATATACATGTGTTACATGAATTAAATCAATAACCAAACTAATTGGAAAACCTACATACCTTAAATCCTTGAATTCTCTTCAAAAGATCAAACCCTAATTTTTTCCTCTTCTCTTCTTGTTTTTGTTCGACCGATTGCTGCTATGGGGAGTAAAATTTCGTTGCTTGGGGTTTATTATAATATATATATTGATTAAATACTTTCCTAATTAGAGTTTTAATCAAATTGGGCTTTGTTTTTCTTTTTTTTCCTTTTTAAACCCCTAGTCGGCCGAATATGTATTTATACATATATTTTTTTATTATTTTTTTATTATTAATTACTTAATTATTATCATTACCTTAATTTTTTTACAAAAACCTAAGCTAATTTGAGTAAACCTTTATACTTACGCTACTTGCTAAACTTTCTAAATATAACTTTCATTTCACCAAACCACTTTCTATTTTTAGAAAGTTTGCTACAAACTTTTATATTTCACTCACTTATTTCATTTCCAAGATGCCACATTACTCATAAACGCTTAACACATAATTATACAACCATTGACGTAGCAATGTGTGCAACACGTCTTTCATTTCCATTATCACCACACGTGAACAAATGGAATACTTAACACCAAACTCAAACACACTCAAAATGAGATGCCCAAACACCTCAAAATGATATCAATCACATAATTAACTCACTTAGCCCACATAAATTCACATAGCTCAACACTTAAACACGTAAAAATGAACTCTTAGCCATATCTAAAGGTTTAAACCAACCTGCTCAATTCACTGTTGTCACATAGAAGACACATGAGAAATAAGGTTGAGGTGGTTTTGTGTTTCTTTGATAATTTAGGAGAGGTCATAATAGATGAGAAGAAGGCATGATAGAATTGTAGGTACTTCAAGTATATAAGTAGAAAGTATTAGACAAAACCTAAAGGTTGAAGGTGATTTTGAAGTAGATGAAGTGAAGTATTTAGAGTATGGATGAGCCCTTCATCGTATTTGACAATCTCCAATCCTATCTTCCTATAAAGGTGAGCTTGCGCCATCCTAGTGAAGTCTTCTATCATCATGGTTTAACCAACTCCTTGCTCCCCCTTGCTCATTGTGTCCCCATGATAATATCATTCCTTGTATATTGACTCTAACGGATCCACGGATCAAATAAATTACCGTCGATGTTTAAGAAGTTCGATGCAATTTAAATGAGTAGAGCGCTTGCAAGTGCTCCCCCTCGGTGTATGCTCCCCCTTGTTTGGGAAACCAAAGAATCAAGATATTGTTGTGCTACAAAACAGAGTTAGTAGACAAGTGCACATATACATATAGTAAAACATTAACGGGGAACTAGACATGCACTTCTAGGTTTTATTATTCTAAAGTATTCACTTTGAAAGAGAAGTAGAAACTAGACATAAGTAATCATTATTTTAAAAACAACCTGAATGATGAAATAAAAAGAATCGAGACGTATGTTTATGGAGAAAGATTAGACCGACTTTTAATAAACGAGAATGAGATTCGTTTATTGATTGACATAAAAATATTATGAGAATGACCTTTTAAAAGTTGACGAATGACACTTAATATCTTGTCAAAATATATATATACTTTAAAAGAATAAAAAGAAAAATAAGACGAGGATGGAGACGATGTGCTCTTGGATGTGAATGAAAATGATTCCATAGAGCGATACTAAAAAAGAAACGTGTTGACGAGAGGTTGATAGAAAAGATTGATATATCATTTGCACTAACAATTGATGTGCATATGATCCTATCGAGACAAAGGTGGATGATTGGGAATTTAGAGGTTTGTTTGGTGTTTTGTTGGTTGACAATGTTGAGGAACAAAGTGGAATGTGAAATGAGGTGGTAGTTCTTTCATGGTGGAGTAATAATGAGAGACTCAACAATATGGTGACTCAATAACACTTGAAGATTGAATATCTTCTTTATGTTCTTCACTTTCTAGAAAGCAGAAAGTTTTGCGAAGGAGTGACATTTTCATTTCACAAATTACTTAAATATTTCAGATGAAATAATTAAGTTGTCAAGGGATATATAAGGAATTCTAATAGTAACAAGACTATTGGAAGAGAGAAGAAACGTATAGAAGTGAGAAGAAACTTTTAGAAGTAGAAACACTATCAGAAGTGAAACGACTACTAGAAGAGAGAAGAACCGTTTAGGAGTGAGAAGAACCGTCTATGAATTTGAGACAAGACATATGCGAGATGTGAGGACCAAGGTTTGTATGTGAGGGGATTTATTGTGAAGTGATGGATTGTAAGTCTATCAATTATAAGGATTGTGTTTGATAATGAGACGCATTTCATTATGAAATTCACTTGACTCTTGAAAACATAAGCAACGATGCTTATGAGTGTTAGGATATGAGGATGACCCATTGATCTATAGAGAGATATTGGGTATAGGTTTGGGTGTGGAGTAGACGTCAACTCGTAGCAGAAGAGAGGAAGTGTTAGGTTATGGAATAAAAAAATGAATGGTATTACAAGCTGCTGCCGGCGGTCCCAGATATATCTGGGGGTCGCCAGAATAGATATGGGGGCCGCCAGACCACAAACAAGAGGGATGTTTGGGGAAATTGACGAATTTTTCGAAAAGAGTGACATTTTGATTTGCATTTCACTAATTAAAAATACTTAAAGTACTTCGGATGAAGTAGTTAAGCTGTCACGACACGAAATGGAACACAGACTAGAATCAAAACTAGAAGAAAATAAGAGAACGATTTATGGAATGTGTTCCATCATTCCTAAACCTTGACAAAGATAATTTAACGATTCACGTTTGAGGGGTAAAGAAAGAATTGTCGGCAATGTTATCTTCAGACGCAACCTTTTCGATGGAGATGTTTCCTTTTGGACATTGTCCTGAAGGAAATGGTGATGTATCTTCGGTGTGTTTCGTACGTGAAAATAATAATAATAATAATAATAATAAAGAAAACAAACGAAGATAGAGACAACAAGCTTGACAATGTCAAGACGGATGGTGGTTAGCGTACGATAAACTATACTCAAAAAATTATGTAGCTCTTCCTGAGCATTATGAATGTTCATAGAACGAGGTATACGGTTGTATTAAAGGTGGTAGCAGAAATAGTAAAGGAAGGAGATTTTCCATCTCTATGGTTGAAGAGGCGTGGTTGAGTAAGAAGGAAGAGGTGTGATTGAAAGACAAAGAGTGTTTTCGTCGAAGAGAGATAATTTTTTCGTCAAAGAAAAAAAAATTCATCGGAGAGAAAGGATGTTTTCGTTGAAGAGAAAGAATGTTTCGTCGAAGAGAAAGAATGTTTTCGTCTAAGAGAAAAGAATGTTTTTGTCGAAGAGAAAGAATGCTTCTTCGAAGAGAAAGAATGTTTCGTCGAAGAGAGAGAACGTTTTCATCAAAAAAATGTTTTCATCAAAGAGAAAGAATGTATAGTCAAAGAGAAAGAATGTTGTCATCGAAGAGAAAAGGATG
>BQNB010138165.1:0-11765 GCA_026074375.1 Tanacetum coccineum | reverse complement strand
TGGGTTTCGATGATCTTCAATGGGGAAATATTTTGATCACTAGAGTTTATTTCGTTGAGGGCTTAGGGCATAACCTGTTCTCAGTTGGGAAGTTTTGTGATTTAGATCTAGAGGTCGCTTTTAGAAGAAACACATGTTTCATCAGAAATCTCGAAGGTGTTGATTTGTTAAAAGGAAACCGTACAACAAACCTTTACACCATCAATCTTCATGATATGTCCTCTGTATCTCTAATTTGCCTCATGGATCGTGCTACCTCTACCAAGTCATGGTTATGGCATCAACGTTTATCCCACCTCAACTTTGACACCATAAATGACCTTGCCAAAAATGATCTTGTCACCGGTCTTCCAAAGTTCAAATACCATAAAGAACATCTTTGTCCCTCTTATGAGCAAGGAAAATGCAAAAGGGCTTCACACCCACCCAAACCTGTTCCAAATTCAAAGCAGAGATTACACCTTCTTCATATGGATTTGTGTGGCCCAATGAGAATCGCTAGCATAAATGGAAAGCGGTATGTTTTGGTAATTGTGGACGACTACTCTCGCTACACTTGGGTAGTCTTTCTCAGATCAAAAGATGAAGCACCAGAGGAGATTAAAAACTTTCTCAAGAGAATTACGGTTCTACTTTAAGCCCTAGTCATTATTGTAAGAACCAACAATGGCACAGAATTCAAAAATCAAGTGCTTCAAGAATATTTTAAGAGTGTTGGCATCACCCACCAAGCATCTTCTGTCCGTACCCCTCAACAAAACGAAGTAGTGGAACGAAGAAACCGCACGCTAGTGAAGGCTGCTAGAACAATGTTGATTTTTTCTCGTGCACCGTTATTTTTATGGGCTGAAGCAATTGCTACTGCGTGCTACACTCAAAACCGCTCCATCATTCACCGTCGATTTGACAAAACACCATACGAGCTGATTAATGGCAAAAAACAGGATATCTCCTTTCTTCATGTATTCGGGGCTCTCTGTTATCCCAAGAATGATCATGAAGATATTGGGAAACTTGGTGCAAAAGGTGACATTGGCTTTTTCATTGGTTATTCTGCTAATTCTTATGCTTACAGAGTTTACAACCGAAGGATAAAGAAAATCATGGAGACCATGAATGTGACATTTGATAAGCTTTTAGCCATGGATTTTGAACAAAGTAGTTTAAAACTCGGGCTTCAAAGCTTAACTTCTGGACAAATCAGTTCAGGACTCGATCTCCTTTATGCTCCGTCAAGAATAACAACTCAACGACCAACTAAGGGTGAACTAGATTTACTGTTTGAAGCTATGTATGATGATCATATAGGTGGTCAACCATCAGCTGCTCCAAGAACTATTCCGGCTGCTCAAGCACCTCAAGTTCTTCAGACTCTAATGCCAACTACAACAACAGCAGACACTGCCCTGACACCTACAAATTCACTCTCTCAAGCAACCAGTATTCCAAGCTCCTCACAGAATGTTGACGAGCTTGAAACACAACAACAACATAGTCAGCCTCATCCTGCTTCAACTACTAACAATGTTCCTAATGCTATGTTCGATGATAATACGTTTGTAAATTCTTTTGCCACTCCATCCACAAGTGCTGTTGAATCATCATCTTCCCAATATGTGGATCCATCGAACATGCATACATTTTACTAACCATACCCTCATGAATATCAATGGACTAAAGATCACCCTCTGGAACAAGTGATAGGAGAACCCTCACGACCAGTGTTGACAAAGAATCAACTCAAATCCGATGGTGACATGTGCATGTATGCATTAACGGTAAGCACTATGGAACCGAAGAATGTCAATGAGGCCATGACCGACCCCGCATGGATTGAATCAATGCAAGAAGAGCTTCTTCAGTTCAAAAGGCTTGATGTGTGGGTGTTAGTTCATCTTTCGGATCACGTAAAGCCACTTACGTTGAAGTGGTTATTTAAAACAAGAATGATAAAGAGAACACGGTTATCCAAAACAAGACTCGTCTGGTTGTGAGAGGGTACCGCCAAGAAGAAGGAATAGATTTTGAAGAATCCTTCGCTCTAGTTTCTAGAATGGAAGCTATCATGATATTTTTGGCATATGCTGCACACAAAGCGTTCACTGTGTTTCAAATGGATGTGAAAACTGCATTCTTGCATGGTACGCTAAAAGAAGACGTGTACGTGTATCAACCTGAAGGTTTCATCGATGCTGATCATCCTAGCCATGTCTACAAGTTAAAGAAGGCACTATATGGGTTAAAGCAAGCACCAAGGGCATGGTATGATGAATTGTCCACGTTTCTCCTAATAAAATACTAAATCATCAAATTGACTTTTCCCCTTTCATTCCTTACCTTCCTAATGTTTTAGAACTACAGTGAATTTTTTTTTTTTTTTTTTAGAAAAAATAATATTAAGCCTAACTATTTTATAAAAATTCAACATCACAAAGTACTCAAATTTGGATCTGAACGCATACTAAAAGTTTGATTTTTCTAAAAATACTTAGACAATGAATTAAGACTTGTGCTTTGAGTTGGAGTTAATAGACACATAAAATATGACCTTTGATTTTTGGCTAACCTCAGTTCCACATTTAAGTAGGGGTTTTACTCCCCGAAATCAGACCCAAATCTGACCCGAATATTTAGGCACAAGATTCATCCTAAAACTCGTTTTTATCATTGAGATATCATTCAATCAACCAAGACCCAAAAATATAGCCATCCCTAACTTTTCAATTTAAACCGAACTAACCTAAACCGTTTTACACTCACATTCTCTAAAATCTATATCCGACACTCCTATATAGTTTTATATCGTTAATTTACAAAAAAATTATGAACCCTAATTATATCATCAATTAAAGTTACTAATTATAAAAAGATTAAACAAAAACTTAATTAAGATCATACATAAACCTTTACTCGATGCCACACGAATCACCACCTAGGTTCTTGATTAAAAAAAATATTTATTTTTCTTTCTTGAGGGATTCGGCCAAACAAAAGAGAGAGGAGAGAAAAAAATGATTTAGGGATTTATTGTTTTTGTATTTATAATGCCAAGACTCCTAATTGTAATCAAATTTTATTTCTTTTTCTTTTCCTATAACCAGCCGAATAAACACCCCTTTATTATTTTTATTTTTTTATTTATTATTAAATACATATTTACCCCCTTATTTTCTAATTTTTATAAAAACCCTTTATTAATTTTGCAAACCTTTTAAATAAAAACTAGTTTTAAACTTACTATTTATAAATTTCATTTTATAAATTACTTTCCCAATTTAGAAAAACTTACGCTTAATTAATTTAAATACTAGACTTAACTCAATCCTAAGATCATATTATATACTCTTATGCTCATATATCAATTATTTACCAAATTACACGATAACGCATAAAATCATGCTATCATTTCCATTGTCACAAAATGTGAACGAAATGAAATAGCTACCAAAACCATAATTCAATCACTAATAGATGAACACGCATCACGGATTGATATCAAATACTCATATAAGATCACATAAGCACACAATTATAACACATAATAATACTTTAGTCAACTCTAACGGTTTGACTAACCTGCTCAAGTCACGGTTGTCACAGTATCCCCTCCTTTAGGAAATTTCATCCCGAAATTTAACTAGTAGGTTCAACAGCACGGTCAACAAACAATCGGGGATACTTAGCTTTCATATGGTCCTCACGTTCCCACGTGAACTCAGGGCCACGCTTTGAATTCCAACGAACCTTAACAATTGGAATCTTACTACGTTTCAAACTCTTAACCTCACGATCCATAATTTCTACGGGTTCCTCAACAAAACGAAGGGTTTTATCAACCTTAATCTCGTCTAGTGGCACATGCAGATTTGCATCCGCCAAACACTTCTTCAAATTCGACACGTGAAATGTGTCGTGCACGCTACTCAATTCCTCAGGCAATCTTAATCGATAAGCTACAGGCCCGATCTTTTCAAGAATTTCAAATGGTCCTACATACCTCGGTGCCAACTTACCTTTCTTTCCAAAACGTATCACGCCTTTCCAAGGCGACACTTTCAGTAACACTTGATCCCCAACCTCAAACTCTAGTGGCTTGCGCCTATTATCAGCATAGCTCTTTTGACGATCTCTCGCAGCTTTGAGCTTTTCCTTTATCAAGACTACCTTATCAGTCGTCTCTTGTACCAATTCCGGTCCAATTAACCTGCTTTCTCTAATTTCGGCCCATAGGACGGGCGACCTACATTTCCTTCCATACAGTGCCTCGAACGGAGCACATCGAATGCTTGAATGGTAACTATTATTATAAGAAAATTCAGCTAACGGTAGGTGAACATCCCAACTGCCACCAAAGTCGATCACACACGCTCTTAACATATCTTCCAATGTCTGAATTGTACGCTCACTTTGTCCATCCGTCTGAGGATGATAAGCCGTACTCATATCCAATCGCGTCCCTAAAGCTTTCTGTAATGTTTGCCAGAATCGTGATGTAAACCGTCCATCCCGATCCGAAATAATCGACACAGGCACTCCATGCCGTGCGACGATCTCATCAATGTACAACCTTGCCAACTTCTCCATACTGTAATCCCTCAAGCATGCTAGGATAAATCAGCCTTGGTCAGTCTTTCGACTATTACCCATATAGTATCATGCCCACTCTTCGTCTTAGGTAACTTCGTGATAAAATCCATAGTGATATTATCCCATTTCCACTCGGGTGTCTCAGGTTGTTGCAACAATCGTGAAGGCCTTTGATGCTCAGCTTTAACTTTCGAACAAGTTAAACATTTGCTAACATACGTAGCGATATCCCTCTTCATACCCGGCCACCAATACATATCTCGAAGATCATGGTACATCTTATCCGCTCCCGGATGCACAGAGTACCTAGTCTTATGAGCGTCGTCCATGATTATGGTTCTCACACCTCTCACTAACAGAACCCATTTGTGATCCATAAAGTATAAACTCTTATCTTCTTTCCATTCCATCTGCTGGTCTAACCCATGTAATCTTTCTGCTGGCGCGTTCTCTTCCTTAAACGCCTCACTCTGGGCTGTCAGTATCATTCTTTTAACTCCGAACTGAATGGTCTTAGCCATTGCTCGTACACGTATAAGTTTCACCCGCTCTTTCCTACTTGAGGCATCAGCTACTACGTTAGCCTTTCCCGGATGATAGCGAATCTCACACTCATAGTCGCTGAATAACTCAATCCACCTTCTTTGATGCATATTCAACTCCTTCTGATCGAATATGTGTTGAAGACTCTTATGATCCGTATAAATGACACTTTTAATTCCGTACAAGTAATGCCTTCAAGTCTTAAGAGCAAACACTACTGCTCCCAACTCTAGATCGTGTGTTATTTAATTCTTCTCATGGATCTTTAATTGTCATGATGCATAGACGATTACATTGCCTCTTTGCATGAGTACACAATCTAATCCTTGATTCGACACGTCACAGTAGACTACAAAATCTTCAATTCCATCAGGTAACGACATTATTAGAGCATTACACAAATTATCTTTCAAAGTCTGGAAAGCCTCTTCCTGCTCCACGCTCCACTCATACTTCTTGTTTTTCTGAGTCAACAAAGTAAGGGGTTTAGCAATCTTAGAGAAGTTCACGATAAAACATCGGTAGTAACCCGCTAACCTAAAAAATAATCGTATCTCGGACGGCGTTGTAGGAGCCTTCCAGTTCTTTACCGCCTCAATCTTACTTAGGTCTACGTGAATACCGTTATGATTGACCACGTGACTGAGAAAATGCACTTCTTGCAACCAGAACTCGCACTTGGAAAACTTAGCATACAACCTCTCCTTCTTCAGCAGCTCCAACACCAACTTCAAATGAACCTCATGATCCTCCTTAGTCTTTGAGTAGATCAAGATATCATCAATGAATACAATGACAAACTTATCTAAGTACAGTTTGCAAACCTGGTTCATTAAGTCCATGAAGACCGTTGGTGCATTGGTTAACCCAAATGGTATAACCGTAAACTCAAAGTGCCCGTATCGCGTTCTAAACGCAGTCTTTGGGATATCCTCCTCATGCACTCTAAGCTGATGATAACCCGACCGGATATCTATCTTAGAGAAGTAACGCTCTCCTTGCAATTGATTGAATAAGTCGTCGATCCTGGGGAGAGGGTAACGGTTCTTGACGGTCAAATTATTCAATTCTCGGTAGTCTATACACATACGCAATGAACCGTCTTTCTTCTTAACAAATAACCCTGGGGCTCCTCACGAAGAATGACTTGGCCGAATAAAGCCCTTATCTTGCAATTCTTAAAGTTGTTCAAACAACTCTTGCATTTCCAAGGATGCAAGTTGATATGGAAACTTCGCAACCGGTGTCACTCTAGGAATTAAATCTGCGGAACTCAACTTGTCGTTGCGGTGGCAATCCCGACAAGTCTTTCAGAAATACATCAGTGAAATCTTGTACAACGGGAATATCACTCAACTCCAGTTCATCTGCCCTTATGCTCATTTGTGTTTTTGTGCCTCCTAAAGTAAGTTCCCCTTAAACTCGAAGTATCTCTCCACCTTCTCCACCCCAATGGTATCCAACACCCTCTCAGACACACTATCTCAGCCTTAATACTAGATAACCAATTCCATCCCCACAATCACACAAACTTCCATGACCCAATGGTATCAAATCTATAGTGAACAAGGAATTTCATATTTTTAGTTTACAACACGAAAACCTATCACTTCTTCTTTCTACATTATCTACTTCCTATTTACGTAATCTGAGGTCATACTATACTAGGGATTTCACATTTAGTAAATGCGCAAACTAGTGGAAATAAAACTAAAATCACTCCAAATCAAAAAGATACAGTAAGCAAAGTGATCGTTTAAAGATAAAGTACCCATCCACAATGTTAAGGATCCTAGAGCATCGACTGCATTCACAACTGAAAAGCCCTCTCTACTTGATTCCATATTCTGGGTGTTTTTAGTTTGCCCTCCAAAGTCTAGACTGTTTCCTTCTGTCTAGTGCTCGGTATCCACTTAGGATATGTAATGCAAGATTTTTTCAGAGCTCCCACATTCATAACAAACCCTTTGATTATCTCCCATTCTAACAACACTAACTGGCGCCACCTATTTAACCGATGCCTGACAATCTCTGACAGAGTGACCCGGTTTCTGACAGTTGAAACACAACCTGCAAGATCCACCTTCTGGATGATAAGCAGAACACTTAGCACACTTAGAATATGAGCCCACATTTTCATTTCTAGGAGGGGTTGCCGCCACAAATCCTTTTCCCACTATTGCCTTCTTATTATGTTTCCATAAACCTCCTTGTTTACTTGTTTCTCCCACTTCCTTTCTTTTCTCACTACTCCTTGTCAAGACCCACCAACGACTGCCTCACAGTAAGTACTCCTAGTCTTTAAGAATAGCACTCAGATCATGGTTGTTGAGTTGCTCGAGCATCTAACGAATTTGAGTTGAAAAATTTAATACGTTATATATACCTTCTAATTCGCGTCGACTCAGGATGTTACCAAGTTAGACTAGTTGGCCACTCTTGGAACCGATCGGTATAACCGCTGCATGATTAGCCAACCATAGTATGATCCAGAATATCACATCTCACAACTCTCTATTCATTACTTGGACAAAACTCTTCCACAAGCAACGCCTTGAAATCAACCCATGACATACCAATAGCAGCCTCACGACCCTCGCCTGAACCTGGGTGTTCCACCAAGTCAAAGCCTTATTTATGAATGAACTTGCAACATACTTCACCTTTTGATTTTCCGCACATCCACTATTTTCTATCACAGACTCCATTTTCTCAATCCATCTAGTAAGTGCTACCGCACCACCTTTCCCATCATAGTCTCGGGGATTACAGGCCAAGAATGCCTTGTAAGAACACCCATTGTTCCCACCATTCCTACCAATTAGCATTGTTCACGTTATAGTTACTTTGGTGACGATGAGGAATGAATTTTTGCAATTGTTGCTGAAGATAACAGCAATGCCGGTGTTTCTCCTCGTTGCTAGAACCGCCTTAACAGAAGGAGCAGTTCTATAAAAAGATAAAATTTATATACAGTTAGACAATATAATAAGGATTCCAATCCCAAATCTTATCACACACTATACCAAAACCTATATAAGTAACAAGTATAACCACATAATAACGTGTCAACATCAATCCATGTAGTCATACTTGCAAGTCCACTTGTGTTGTGGCGCATGTATAATTATGTTGGCAACCATAATTATAGATGCCCCCTTTCACAAATGTACTCCCTCATATGACGACACTTCTTAAGGTTAACACACCACATAACACATAATTCAAATCATTTCACTCATCACACGCGAAAATAATACAACAGATACTTAAGTCATAATATTAAAATACTTGAAAATCCAAAAGTCAAAAGTTCCATTCCTAAACATGGCTCCAACCATAAGAAAACAAACTAAAATATTTCAAAACATGAAATGTGATGGATAGTCGGGTAACATATAGGCGGAATAGCTAAAATGAATATGGTTTGGGTCGAATGCCACTCTCACAAGTATCTTCCATCTCCTTACACTTGAGTTTACTCCTTGTTGTGGACTCGAGATCTGACTCTACTTCATTTTCAATTGCTGCATAACCTGGAGGCTCAGAGTTTGACCCCATTTCTGACGCCTCCTTCGATCTCTTCTTTTCCTACTCTTCCTTTTCCTCTTCTTCATCATCTTCTTCCTTAGATGATGTGTATCCAGGGAATTCAGAGTTTGTGCCATCCTTTGAAATCATTCTCATTTCCTTCTTTATGATCCATTTTCCTTCAAATGTTCTCATAATCAACTTTTCCTCAACTCGACACGGATACAGATCAATGGGTATTCGGCATTTGCGGTTCGTCCGTTTCATTTTAAGCCCTGTCGCTGGATCCGTATAGCGCTTAAGTCCAGTTGGGACAACGATTCCCCAACGGAATTTCTTACGGGTAGGGGGAGACATAACTAAAATAATAATAAAGTATTAGTATATATTATATTAGATAATAGTAGACAAAAATAGAATAATTAAAGCTTTCGAATAAGCGAGAAAATATAATACTTACGTAATAAAACACTTAAACCTTATAATGCAGCTATATGAAGGACTCTTAGGTTATAGTCTAGGTTCAACCACCTACTTCTCTATAACCAAAGGCTCTGATACCAATCTGTCACACCCCGCCAAGGCGGAAACACGAGGCGTAACGTCATGGGTATCATCACAACACAATGGTTTCAACAATAGAGAAACTACAATGCATTAATCAAAGCTAAAAAATGGACACATAGTGTCATGACAATACCAAACATAAGAAAAAAAGGAGTTTTGTATTGAGGTAAAAGAGTCACTCCAATACAAAGATATAACGAAATAATCCAAAACCTAAAACAATCATAGAATCAATTCAAAGCAAATACGAAATTGAAAACTAGGGAAACTCCGCATGCAAGCCTACGGTCTCACTAGCCAATCTTCCTAACTTCACTTTCCTCATGATGCTCACCTGAAAATGATGCTTAAAACGTCAACAATAATGTTGGTTAGAGTCATAGGTTTTAGACACGCAATAATACTCGCTTTTACTATGATTATCAAAACAAAGGAGGACAATAATGAACTATCATGAATTTATGCTAGCATGCAACCAAAATCAAATCAACATATCCACAACTTAATTTCGCATTCGGGCTTATAATAGCTGGCACTAAAAGCAACCAAGCTCACCACGAATGTATCACAAAACATATCACATTGGGTAGGCGTACCCATCCGATCCCATAACCAACACTGAGTAGGCGTACTCATCCGATCCCAAATCAATATCACAAATCACACTGAGTAGGCGTACTCATCCGATCCTAAATAACACATGTATCACAATAGTCCATAAATAAGTCATGTAAATGTGCCAACTCAATTTAAAAATCCACACTAATCACAGCAATAAAACATTTCAAAATATTTGCATCATTTCCATCCTAATAAAAATGGAAAAATGGGACTATGAAACTAACCTGATGCACAACTACTTCACAATATCCTTGAAATCAACTAAACACAAATAAAACCCATGTTACACGCGAATAGGCTAAATGCCCAAGACGATGTAACAATCAATTGATGGACTACTAAGTTTATATTATGATTATAAACCATTTACCATACTTCCCATATCTTATTTATACTCTAAATAGCTTTAATCATTTATTCTTATTTTCTAGATTTTTAGCAGAATGTTATAGTCACTTTATGACCACAAATAAAATACTAAATCACCAAATTGACTTTTCCCCTTTCATTCCCTACCTTCCCAATGGGTTATGAACTACTGTGATTTTTTAGAAAAAATATTATTAAGCCTAACTATTTTATAAAAATTCAACATCACAAAGTACTCAAATTCGGATCTAAACGCACACCAAAACGTTTGATTTTTCTAAAAATACTTAGACAATGAATTAAGATTTGTGCTTTGAGCTGGAGTTAATAGACACATAAAATATGACCTCTGATTTTTGGCTAACCTCAATTCAACTTTTAAGTAGGGGTTTTACTCCCCGAAATCAGACCCAAATCTGACCCGAATTTACTGTTTTGACAACTTTTCTTGCAAAAATTATTTGACTAACTTCCCAACCTCAAAACCTTTCGGGGCCAGACTTTTTGGAAACTAGACTCTCTGAACTTCAATTTAGGCACAAGATTCATCCCAAAACTCGTTTTTATCATTGAGATATCATTCAATCAACACGACCCAAAATTCTGCCAAACCCTAACTTTTAATTTAACGCGATCTAACCTAAACCGTTTACACCCACATGCTCTAAATCTAATCCCGAACACTCCCATATAGTTTTATATCATTAATTTATAGAAAATTTATGAACCCTAATTATTCCATCAATTAAAGTTACTAATTATAAAAAGATTAAACAAAAACTTAATTAAGATCATACCTAAACCTTTACTCGATTACACTTGAATCACCACCTTGGTTCTTGATTAAAAAAATATTTTTTTTCTTCTTGAGGGATTCGGCCGAACAAAGAGAGAAGAGAGAAAAAAGTGATTTTGGGATTTATTGATTTTGTATTTTTAAGGCCTAGACTCCTAATTGCAATCAAATTTTGTTTTCTTTTTTTTCTTTTTCCTATAACCGGCCGAATAAACACCCCTTTATTTTTATTTTATTTTAATTATAATTAAATACATATTTACCCTCTTATTTTCCTATTTTTATAAAACCCTTTATTAATTTTGCAAATCCTTTTAAATATACTAGCTTTAAACTTACTATTTATAAATTTCATTTTATAAATTACTTTCCTAATTTAGAAAAACCTACGCTTAATTGATTTAAATACTAGACTTAACTCAAACCTAGAAACACATTATATACTCTTATGCTCATAAAATAATTATTCACCAAATAACACGATAACGCATAAAATCATGCTATCATTTCCATTGTCACAAAATGTGAAAGAAATGAAATAGCTACCAAAACAATAACTCAATCACTAATAGATGAACACGCATCACGGATTGACATCAAATACTCATATATGATCACATAAGCACACAATTATAACACATATAAATTCTTTAGTCAACTCTACGGTTTGACCAACCTGCTCAAGTCACGGTTGTCACAGTATCCCCTCCTTTAGGAAATTTCGTCCCAAAAGTTAACTAGTAGGTTCAAC